>JACXSJ010002563.1:0-41962 GCA_014851325.1 Pentalonia nigronervosa | reverse complement strand
AATTGTAAAAAGTTCTCTGAAAATCACTGTTTAGATGTATCTACTTATACCAAATATTTATTATAATATCAACTGTAATATTATAATTAGTTATTGACTATTGTTGATATACTTAAAACATTAAATACCTACCTATAATTAAAACTAAAGTAGTACTGCCTAGTACCTACATACAATTGTTAATGCTCAAACATAATATTATAATATCTAGTTTATACTCTATATTAAATAAAGAGAAAGTAAATTATTTAAATGATTTAAATAGTATTGCCTACACATAATTGTTCATTCTCAAACATATTATAATATAGTCTATACTGTATGTTAGATAAAGAGAAAGTACCTAAATTATTAGTTTTTAATGATTTAAAAAAATTATTATAATAGGCAAATAATTAAAACAAACCTAGTTATAATAATAGTTATGTGATTATTGATTACAAAATATAATAATTAAATTAAAATAATCGCACTAAAAAATTGCGATCACTTACTTGTTTATTTCTGGAACTGACCTGTGACAAGACAATCGTAATTATTTGAATTACTGCGAAAGTACATCTTAACAATGACATTTCCAAATAAAAAGATAATACCTAGCTAATGATTAATATTAATTACGAAATCAACACATTCGTCTAGGATATTAATATTAAACGACATTAAACGTACGACATTACGTAGTAATTTTTATTTTTATTTTTTTCGTATTAATTGTAATTACGTTTCATTTGAGTGAATACGTGAAACACGAATACGACCATAAGGCATAAAATAAAAGTGTACAGTGTACCATTGTTAATTTCAAATTAGATGGGTGGTAGGTAGGATGTAGACAAATAAGGTACCTCTCGACAGATTCAACATATTTTTGAATTGCGAGAAGAGGAAATTGTTAAAGTCCTATCACTGATAAACTCAGAATAACATATACAAAATGGTATGATTATAAAAATTCGGATTTGGTTCAGGTCTGCGCATTACGTCACGCGCCTACCGACTACTATATAGTCCATTCAAAATAAGAAACGTAGACGGCGGCCGATTAGTGCGCATGGGTGTGGCCTCACTACAAATATCGAGCTTAGACACAGTCACCAGCAAGAGTGTCACTTCATTCTATTGTTGACCAGTGACGCGAACAAATAACTTAAAATACATTGTTTTCTATTTTTTCGCATGCGGTGCGGAACCGGCACTGCGCTGTGTTGGGCTGTATTTACCGTACGTCAGCACAGCATACAACCTTTTATTATTGTTATAAAACCATTTTTTTAAACTAAATTTTTTTCGAGTTATTACCAGGTATATTACGTAAAAACGTAAAATATAAAAAAAAAAAAACAAATTTAAACATTATAATTATTTATTACAAGACATATAAATATAAACAGAAAACGATAGGCTGAGAACAGTCTGAACACGATGACACCGAATTCCAAAACCACAACGTATGTTAATACGGCGACAACGGTCGTATGTCACCAGTCGTCGTCGGTAAAATAGACGCAGAGTAGGAGAAATAACTGTCCGCCGCCGACTACCTTTCTTATTTTGAATGGACTATAGAAGATAAAAAACGTACATTGCTCATATTATTTAAAGCACCGAACATAATAGATTTATGGTACTGGTTTGTGGAGGATCGAGATAATATCAACTGTAGTCTTGTAAAACTTAAAACATTTATTTTAAAAAAGCTAGAGATTCTACTCATTCTAGAGATATTTAAATATCTCCTCTCTCCAGACTTTTTTTTTTATGTAATTAAAGTTTCTATCAATGTAGCTATCTAACGAGCACATAAGACGTTTAATGCCCATTACCATGTGGACCTTTCCTTCACCCCTTGAACTAAATTATGTCTTATAAATGTCCATCGTATGCACTATCTTGTAAAACCACTATATTTATATATATATATATACTTTAATTTTGATAAAAAGGCTTTTATTTATCTTAATAAATAAAATAAATATAGTGTTTCTTTACCAATTAAACCAACATCAAAATCAATATTTTTATTTATATTTTGTAATGATAAAATATGTTAATTAAATAATAATGTTATAAAAGTAATTTATTTTACTATTAGTAATACAGTAGGTTGAAACGATGAATTATTTTTTGCAGAAAACTTATCCTATATATAGGCCTGTATCTCCATATTATTGTAATGTGTGTGAAAAAAAAAAAATCAATTTGTGAAACAAATACAATATATAAAACAATTTTCTATTAAAATTTTAAACCAAAGTTATAAAATATAACAGATTTTGTGGAACGAACGTCGATTGCTGACTAACAATAATTATCAGCAATAATCATGACTGCATGAGACAACTAAAAATACATAATGTAGCCGCTGATATATAGACACTAAATGCATATTAGGTATTATTATTATTTAATATTTTAACGATTTGAGAGAGTTACTATTATATTAAAACACATTATATATAACATACGTTTAGGTATTATGTAATAAATCACAAATGGTTTAATCTTGGTTTTATCACAGAACATACTGGTAGAAAGTGTACAATTTAATTATTGTAAGGATAGGATTGGCCTTAAAATATTTGTTTAATTATCAGATATTATTTTCGACATTTTACCCATTTATAATAGGTACTCATGATTTTATTATACATTTTATATAGTCTATATTATAGGTACTGAATACTGATGTACTGTTTATGCCTACTAAGCGTCAGTGTATAACAAGCAATTTTTACCCCTGTAAATGTGTACAATTACACTGTTCTTCGTGGTAATATCTAATCACAGTATACATAAGAGATTAAATAGGTAATAACTTATAAGTTACTCAATACAAATCGCTTTGTAAAAATTGAATTACAGATTGTGAATAACAACAAATATGTAATAATAATATATATTCATATTGCTATAAGCAATTTATTTTACTATTATTACTATGGTGAGTTGAATTAATTTTTGACGAAAACATTGCATTTATAAATGTCATTGTGTGTATAAAATATAACAATATAGGTATTTTATAATATTAAATTACCTATATATTATATACAATTTATTTCATTTTTAATTACAGTATAAACTACTTATGAGAAAACTTTGTATAAATTATTCAAGTTTTTAAACCAAACGAAAAAAATTTAAATGACATTTTTAAAATAAAAACTAAAATTGAAAATTGAAAATGTCTACTGCAAATAACTTAAAAAGAAAATTTTATGATGTATAAAAATTGATAATATAAATGTCCAATTCTTTAATAAGTTAAATACTTATTTATGATTAGATAAAATACTATGTTTAAAGCCAATTTTATATACATATAAATAACTACTTCAAAAAATATTAATATTAACTTTTAAAAACTTGAAGGACTGCTAGTCTGGTACAGTGGGTTATATTTTCATTAAATATATATGTATATTTATTTTTTACTTGTTGTATTTAAACTTTTTTTAGAAAATATCAAATATATCAGGCTGTTTGAAACTAGACATCTAATAAGAGTTTGATTAACTTTAATTTGTAGATATCATTAATATTGGAGTTTTATAAAATATGTTGTCACACAAAAGGTAGATACTGTGCACATACAAATAAAATATAAGGAATTAATATTATTAAAATATTGTTATATATATTTAATACGGTATATTATAAAATATATTCATTACTTCATTAAATGAGTAAGAACATTAAAAAAAAAAACTTTGACTATGTCTTAACAAATATAAATAATACAATTTATGAAATTGGCATTGTTTATTTATTACAGCTTTATTATAATTTTGAAGAATTGACAAAATATTGATACTTTTCAGTAAACTTATTTAATCTATTAATGTCAATAATTTGTACAGTTTGTGAATATTATGTCATTACCTTTAATGCAATTGTCAAGTATTTTTAAAATCTTTGAAATTATAAAATGTTCAAATAGTATCAAGAATTTAAAATGGCTAATAAAGAAGTTAATTTATATAGGCACTTACAATACAAATTCAATATATATTATTTAATTTGTTTATAAATAATTGCATTAAAGTTAATTCATTATTTAAATTAAATGGTTTTTATTTATTAATTATTGGATTTTAATATTATAATATAATAAAGATTAATGCATAAGAAATGTTAAAGCAGAAAATGTATATTAAATGGATGATACTTACCAATTTCAATATATGTACAAGTATGAAGTAATACAACATAATATATAAATTATACTTAGAAATTTGTAAATGATTGTGAAAAATGTATAATAATGCAAGTACAGCGATAATATACAACAATTTTATAGTGTGTAATTAGTAACGACTAATTTTTGACAGTATTTACCTGTAAATTATTTTAATTAATAAACATACAATTGGTGATATTATTGCTGGAATTATAAACAAAACATTCTATACCATGTAGTTTATAAGTTTACTATGTATACTGTACTACTGTAGAATAGGTACAGTAGAGATTGAGTACAAATTTTTATAATACTTTAAGAAGTTTGTCTTATATAGTACTCGGTATGACAGTTAGTTGTTGGTTTATATTATGCCTTGTAATACTATTATATAATATACCTTTAGTTTCTGTATATTTGTGTACCTCAAAAATTAAACATTTTTTTAATCTAATACTCAACAAAAATAATTTTTGATATGTATAATATCTTTCTTTGAAGGCCATGATGATTTTTGATTTATGGACTTTAATTTAAGACCACAGTATTTGATAATTTTTACCAAATATGTGACTATATGTAATATTGTATTTAAAATATTCAAAAACTTAAACAAGGCTTAGTATAACAAGGCATTGATTATGAAATATATTATATATGATAATTTTAATTCAAATAATATTATAGTATTATTCTGCTGAATTAAAATTAATGTAATAGGGTACCAAAAATTACACAAATAGGTCATTTGGGTATTTACTATGTAGTGGAATATTGATTTTACAATATCATATTATATATTTATAAATAACAAAATGCATAATTTAAAAAATCTTGAATAATCTATTATAAATTAATAAATAAATATATATATATATAATTATATTATATATATATACACATAGACAAAGATTTTTTTACATTGATAATATTACATTTCTATCATTTCTCCAAGATATGAAGTAAATTTGACTTTGTTATGTGGTAAAAATTAAATTGTTGTCTATCACTGCTGGTATACGGTGTGTAATTGTGTATCTGTAGCAATAGATTTATATCAAACAGGGGAATGTGAGAGGATTTAGATGTTAGACAACATATTTAGTTATACCAAGTACAATTTAACATACATTTATAAATAAAATACATGTAATATAAATAATTTTACTTTACCGATGACCCAGCAGCAACAATACACGGAGCAAACGATGAAATGAAACTAGTTTAGCAAATGTATGTCTAACAGGCCGAATGATTATTATAATAAATTTTTTTATTAATCAAAATAGTTGTCTATATGTGGTGAGACTCAATGATATATGTATAGTAGTATGCAATACTATACATATTATAATTATAAAAATATGAAAACTACAATGGTGTGAAACACCAATACAACCTCAAGTAGTAAGCTTTACTTATAATATTATAAACATTATGATAGTTTACAAAAGTATATTTTTATCATTATCAATATCTTAATATAAAAAATAATCATAAACTAAGATATTATAAAAAGTGGTGGTCTGGTCAGATTGACGAAAGGCGATCGCTGATTGAATCCCCCTCTAATGAGACCTCTTGAATATATGCTTTTTTTCCCAATATTTCAAAAAATTGATTATTAAAAATTAGTGTTAATAAGATGAAAACAAATATTGTTATAACACTATAGTAATAATACCTATAGATAAATTTTAAAGAAATTATGTTAAAACATAAAGTATAAAATGTCATAAAGCATTAAAATTAAAACAACAGTAATTCCATATAATATAATACACGTCAAATATTATTTTCAGTAATCATATAATTATAATGAGAAGGCAATATTTATAAAAAATACATTAAAAAAATATGTTTAAGGGCTCCATGTCTTTCTAATAGTACCTAGATGGAGGGGCTTTTTTTTATTTAGCCAACCATGTAATATATACCCATGTCGCTACTGTAAAAGTCTATAGGTATACTTAAATTCATACAATCATGCTTATATGTTATCTTAATTTGTATTATTCTATATTTGATATTCTATATGTCTTGATATGTAATGCAAATTGTAATAATTAATTTTAATAACCAGCTGTTGCCCTAAATAAAAAGGTTTTGAGTACAGCCAGCTCAGAATACATATTTATATTTTTATCAAGCAATTGTAAATCTGAGAAACAAAAAATATTGGCTTATGAAGAAATAACCCAAAAGAAGATAATTAGCTATTAGAAAATATTGTTGTAAAAGTGACCACTAAAACTTTAGGAAAAAAAGGGTATTGTTATTTAAGTAATGAACAAACATGGTTGTATGGTGAAATGGTATGCATGTTGGACAAAGAAGTTGAACTAATAATATTAGATTTAGATCATTTTTGGGTGAATGTCGAACTCAAAAGTTGACCAGCTATTAGTAAAATCACTACACATTTACGTATTTACCCTTTGAAAATTTTTGTAAGTAGCAAAAAGCTGAATTATAATTTTTAAATAGTGTTAAGTAATAAAACTAATTCGTAAATAATGTGTACATTTTCAAAACATAAATAAATATGATAAAACAGTCTTGATTTTTATTTGCATATAATGTAACCTTAATTTAAAGAAAAAAATACAAAAATAACTCACTTAATTAATTAAAACACAAGAAACTTAATTTTGAATGTTAAAAAATAAAAATTAATCTAACGATTAAAACTGGAGGAATATTATAATAAATTAAAGAAATGTATAGGTTCCAAATTATTGTTTGGCATTTGAGGATTCATCAAGTTTAGGAATCTTGTTTGGAGCTGCATCTGCTGTTTCCTCTTGCTTAGGTCTTTTACGTACCAAATGGCCAATGTTGGATGCTTCTTTGGTTGTTGATGATGCTTCACCATTTGTTGAAGCTACATTAGCAACACCTACAGCTGCCAACAATGCATTTACAGCAGCTTTTTTACGTTCTTTGATATCTAAAATTTTTTCTTGTATTTCAGGAATAATAGATTCAACTTCGGCTATTTCTGCCTGGGTTGTGTCACTGTCATTGTTCATATTTCCTAAGTTTTTAATTTTTTGATTCAAAACAGTTGCAGCTTCAGTTAACAGCTCAATTGCTTGCTCACCACTTCCACCCAATTCCTGTGCTATGCCTAATTGAAACAATGTCTCAGCAATGATACGACTGTCCTCTGGTAATAATAACCTATAAAAATGTAACTTATAATTTAAACTTTCTTATAATATTTAAAAATAACTCACCTTCGAATTTCCAAGGATTCAGTCATATCTTGAATAGCTGTTTCAAATTTTTCATCTTCAATGCTTACTTCTCCACATTTCATTAATACTTCAGCTAATTTGAGTTTTGATTCTTCAGTATCTTTGTTTTTATAAATCACTTTTGCCAAGTCAAGCATTTCCCAAGCTATCTGTAAATCATTAACGTCATCTTCCCCAACATCTTCTTCATCTGGTTTTTCTTCTTCATCTGGTTTTTCTTTATCTGGTTTTTCTTCTTCATCTGGTTTTTCTTCTTCATCTGGGTTTTCTTCTTCATCTGGTTTTTCTTCTTCACCTGGGTTTTCTTCTTCATCTGGTTTTTCTCCTTCGTCAACAAACATTTCTTCTTTCTCAACTGATTGCCCTTTAACTTTGTTTTCTTTTTCAACAACTAATGTTTCCTTTGGTAAATTCTCTTCTTTTACCATAAATTCTTCTTTTTCAGTTGATTTGTCATCAACATTGTCTGTTTTTTTCACTTCTACTTCATCAGTGACATTAGATACAGAAGCTTTATTATCTTCATTTTGCACATTACTTGAATCCATTTCTTCAGTTGAAGTCTCTTCATCATTTTCTTCCTCATCTTTTTCTTCTAATCCAACAGGATTTGTTTGATTCTTACTAAGCTCAAGAAGAGCACATCCATAATTGAAATAAGCCTCTGCACACTTTTCATCCAATTCACTATAAATGGTTCCAAATAAACTGCATGCTTCACTTAAAACATCAACAGCTACTTGAAAATCTTTAATTATTAAATGACGTTTACCATCAGTTAAAAGTTGTTCAGCACGCTTTTTTTGCAACTCGATATCTTCAACAGAAGGTTCCTCATTTTCTTTGTTTTCACTATCAGATAATTCTTCTTCAGTCATTTTAGATTCTTCTGATTTATCAATTGTTTGAATTTCTTCTGTTTTGGATTCTTGAGAACCGTTTTCTTTGGTCTCTATTTTTCTAATAATATCTTTCTCTACAACATTAATCTCAGCTTCTTTCTGTACCATTTCAGAAGGCATTTTAATCTTAAAAGAAAAAAAATATATTAATGACATTTGCTTAAATATTATTTTATAATTTCTTGAACATAATTAATATGAGTATAACAAGTTATTAAGTTTAAAATATATTTATTTTTAAGAATGAATAATAACAGTAACACAATCGTCAGTTTTTTGGGTATTTTTTAAATTTAAATTTAAGCTTAAGCTTTTAAAAAGTTTATAATTTGTATACATCTGAAAATATTAGCTACATAAAATATAAGTGTACTAGGTTTAAGATAATATATTAATACAGTAATACGGTTTATAAAGCTTGAGACTTAAATCTTATAAAAAGTTTTTAATTAAATAAAATTGTGAATGTCTTTAAACTTTAATCTGGAGTGCGTGTACTTTAAAATGTTCAGACCAGTACAATATGTTTTTATTGTAAACATAATTTTTTATGTTGGCAATACTTGTATCAGAGAATGTTTATTAGAGCTTGGCGCCCTTTATACCCCAGTTCCAGATATTATAGATCGGTCCAAACGTGCTTTTACGCACACTGGAGTCTAACAGTCTACTCAGCACCTAGTTAGTTATTATTGCTTAGTAGTCGTGTGTTTCGTAATAAAATTTTCGCCAGGAGCACATTTAATATTTGGACTAACACAGATATACGCCAAATGTATTTATTAATAATAACGAAATTATATTAATTGGTAAGGCCATGTTTTTCATAAATATTGTTAATTTCATTTAAAAGAACGCTGAAAACTATACGTACAATTCGAATATTTAAAACCATAAATTGTACTACATGTATATATATAGATATGATTATAATATAATGATAAATGCGTGCAGTTATTTTAAGTATATAAAAAAAAATATTTACATTAATACACACGTTGTATCACACGTTTATTAGTTACAAGCTTATAATAAAATTAGGTACTTGCGCATATTATAATAGCACCAAAGTATTTATATCACAAAACTACTTATAATATTTCATTGTATAAATCTTTTTAAATATTGTAATATTGTAACGTAACTTAAGAATGAACATTTATTCAGAGTAAATTGTGATATGTATGATACCTGGAGTCATCTATATTTTATAATCTTAACCAAAAGTACTAAAGGTTTGACTGAGAAATAATACGAAACTAGACTTTATTTTTTAAAATTATTTTCACGGAATGTTTGTAAACCACAACGCCGAACCATTTTCTATATTGGTTTAATGATATATATATATATATATATATATATTAAGAAAAGTTTTCTCTTAAACTTCCATATAATTTTCATAATTTTTTTTTATACGTTCAATCAATTTTTCATTTTTAATTTGTTAGGTCATTCTGTTTATTCAAATATGTACGAATTTTAATAAGTTAACAATGAAGTAAAGAAACGAAAATCTATGTGGCAAGTTATAAAGGTGTACTATTGCAATCATAATAAATGTCGTATACCTATTTTTTTTTTTAGTTAAGGCTTCGACAACTAAGGTCATTTGCCTGTGGAACTTTGAGGGAGGGTACTGTAGGGTTTTAAATACCTACTATTGTAATTGTATATTATTATATATAATAAAGACGTATAACGACATAGTGATAAAAAATATAACAAGTACAAGTAAAAATATATATAATGTCACATGTTTATACTATCTATTAACATATAATATTCAATTAAAGTTCTCACGGCTTATATAATAGTGTAACCGAACACTTGATATAATGTTTAAATCTTGTACAATGCAAAATACAAGTACTTTACGTAAAAATGTATACTATTAGTATTATTGATTGTTTTAACAAAACAATTTGGCCGTTATTACGTTTTCTTAAAATTGCAAATTTAACTATATTCCCATAGTAAAATTCACAATAACATAAGATCGTAAACCACAAACACAATTAATATAAAAACGCTTTTTTTTATTTAAATATAATTAATTTGTTATTTTAAGCGATAATTAAAAAAAAAAATAATTTAAATATGTTTATTGCTACATAACGTAGTTTTAAAAATATAGAACATGGATACTGTGACGGTTCATTATTGGCCTACGGAAACACAGGGGTGCGTATCGATACAACCACTTAAACTTTTCCTCACGATTACGCTCATACTTTCATCATGTACAACACTTATGCTATGCACATCCGTCTGGACTAATCATTGGGAAAATATGGAATGGAATTTTCAAGAAGTAAGTTTTCAAGAATTCAACGTGAACTAATTTAGAATATATTACTTATGATTAAATACAAATAATTTTTTTAGGCGATATCAGTTTTGAAAACACAAAATAAATCGTCCAAATGGTTCAATAATGTAAATGCCGAATGGCTAGTAAATGGAAACACATTAAAAATAACAATTAATGCTCCAAAACCATCACCAGTAAATAATGGAGATGCTTTATTAGTTTTGGCTACATCGAATGAATATCATCAAACGGAATTTTACGATATACGCTCACCATTATATCAAACGGGAGAAATGACTACAGTTATACTTGCACCAATGTACGGTGGAATTTGGACTTTATGTATCTCTCTAACAGGTACTTGTAGCTATTTTAATTTAAACACATGCACGTATATATTTTAAGCACTACAAATTTACAACTAATGTGAAATGAAATTGACAGGACAAAACGGCGCCACCTCCTAATGGATCTGTATACAATCCTTTTTATTATTTCCTAACTAGGTTTTCGAGTGTTGATATATTTATTACTCTTTAAACCGAAAAAAAAGACAATCAAGCGTAATAATGAAATAAAACTGGATAACTATTTTAGTATTATTTTATCATTATGCGCTAACTGTTTTATTAATAGAAAATAAATTGTATTAAAATATAGTTAAACGATGTATGGTACTTGCAGTATCAAGATGACAAATATATATGTAAACACGAGTACAAAAATCTGATTAATTGTGACATTCAAATAAATCAATATGGTTTTTTCTAATTTTATGACAAACTATATAGAAAGAAAATAATATTAATTTGCTGTAACATCAATACATAATTCGCTTAGTTTAAAATCATAAATAAATACGTTTACATCATTAAAATATTTCTTTTTAAAACTAAAAAATTAACACATTTAACGCTAGTAGTATAGAGTATAGACAGCGAGGCCACGAAATGCAGTGCGATGGCCATTGCCATCGCAAATATACAATATATATATTTTAATACTATTCTTTAATTTCTTTTTTTGTTAATTACGGCGTTATGCACTCTTAAAAACTTCGAAATATATTGTAATGTAATAATACAACAGTATATTAACATGTATCTCAAATAGTCAATACATTTATCACTTAAATTCAATTTAATTTGAAAGTATACATTTAAATGATGAATGTAACAATTTAGAATTAACAATTTTGTCAATTCTCAGAAGATCAGTTAGTACAACTGTATCAAGAAACAAATAATGAAATGGTATCGATGCTACCCAAATGTGTAAATTATTTAGCTGAAAAACCCCCAGAAGAAGAATATTTTAAAGCAGACTGGCATCATAGTAAGTAATATAATGAAATATCTATATGATTTTTGTGTATCAAATACATACATTATTCTCGTCATTAAGTCATATAAAATACGTTATTTATGGTAACAATAATAAGATGTATAATAAACATACTAAAATGAAGTTTTAAAAATTATTATTTTTACATTGTACAAAAAAATAATCGTTAAATGAATAAAAATAATGAAGTAAATTAGTCACGCAATTATTACTTTTAGACTTATACCTATATACAATATAATACATATATTTATTATTTGACGTTTGTTAATAAACATCATGCTTTAATTGGTACGCCTGCATAATTCTTATATATTTCTTCACGCAAACAAAAAATGCATGACATAATTCTTTAGCTCACATTATTATAAATTATTTTAAATTGTTTAAGCCACGCATCAATAATATTAATTGTATAATATTTTAAATACATTTATGCGATTTTTAGGGCCGAATTAAATTTTTTTTTATAATTTAGACAATACCTAATTAGTGAATATTATCTTAACAATTTAACACATAATATTTAATTTTATTAATTTCAAAAAATACTTTTGAGTAATGTACATTATTTTCAGTTTAAAAAACAAAAAAGTCGGCAAGTGGGTACTGCTCTGCTGTACAATAGATGTCGAGTGGATCACTGTAATGGATGTGTTAAATTTGAATTCAACGATATAAAATCGTCGTATACGAAAAACGATTCTGTCAACCTACATTACTAAGTTTATTTTATGATACTATTGCTATTAAAGTAATTAATTTTACTATTAATAAAACAGTAGGTTGAATTCAATTTTTCCGAAAACATTGCATTTAAAATTGTCATCAAGTGTATAAAATATAATAATATACTTTGAAAGTTTCAAGCACAATAAGGAACAATATTTTTTAAGTAAAACTATTCTGAATCTGAAAGGGATGTATTTAAACAATTATATGCGTAGAGTATATATTAAAAAACCAATATTTCACTATTTATGATTTTTTTTTCTTTAAGTGCTTATATGCTTAAATGCCAATAAACCTACAAATTCGGCCCTTAGTACAATGATTCAGAATTTCAAAATATTAATTTTTAAATACCTAAATGACATTAAAGTAGTACAATTATTATAAATATATCTTTATAGAGTCAAGAAAATTATTATTAAATTTACTAGTATTTAATACATTTTAAGATTCTAAACGGAGTGATGAATGCATTGATTTTACAATGTTTTTTTACTGTCTACAGACAGAATGTAAACACTTTTTTAGTAGTATTACTATTAGAATAGTAAAATATTTCGATTTTCAACTCGAGAATCTTTTCTAAAGGGAAGGAAAATCTAGTTGGTACTTACAGAGGAGAAAGTCAAAAGTATAATAAAAAAATCTTAATAATATTGAAGTGTCAGGAAAAACAAAAAAATAATTAAGAAAAAACGAGAATTGTTTTATGCAAAACTAATTTTTGATAAAATCAATATTATTTCTTAGTGTAACTCAAAAACGAATAACCATAGATACTTGTAAATTTCACCAAAAGTTTATATTAACACTTTTATACATGAAAAGAAATTTACGATTTGTTTTTCAATTATTGTTGATAATTTTTCATCTTGTCAAATTGATTGGAAATTTAATATAATGTTCCTTATAAGTATTTACCACAGCCATTTAAAATATTAAAGATAATAATATTAAACATAATAAGCATGATTTACAAGCATTTGAAGTTCAAATTTTCATGAAATTCATCAAAATCATGAAAACTTGCAAATAATTGTTTTGTTATAAATGTTTATGTTTAAGAATTGCAAATTTTATAAAAGTTACTTATAAACACTGTAATCAAGACATCATTTAATTTGTTTTGTCATATATAAATATTTACGTTTGGGACAACATTAGATATTTTAATAAAAAACAATTGATTTTAGTTATTTTGTTGTAATTTAAAAACATTATTTGTGAAGTCGTTTACCTATTTTATACATTTTATTATACACAATGACATTTTCAAAATATTTAGATTAATTCTAAGCTCTCAGTTTATTACTTATTAATTATACTATGAAACTATTCACACTGTTGTAAGGTTGTATTGACTCAAAACTTAATAATAAAATATATACTATAATAATACTATATAATACAACTATAAAAATGCATATTATTTTACAATAATAATATAAAATAGGTAATAATTAAATATTAATAAAAAAAAATAAATGTAATGTTTTCTGAAAAAATTAAACCAACTATCTATATAACTATCTATAACTATATATTAAAGCAATATCAAAAGACATATCATGAATAATATACTTGGTATTATTGGCCAGCAAACACTGAGGCTCTGCTCTTAATCGTTTTTCATATACAATGGTAAAACATTGAATTTAGATTTAACACATCCATTGGCAGTAATTCACTCGACACCTATTGTCCAGCAGGGCAGTCTCACTTGCTAACCTTTGTTTTATATTTGTAATTTATTTTGAAATAAATATCTGTAAATTCTGAGTAGTAGCATTACCATAATTGTTTCAATGGTTGAGGGGTTCATATTTCTTTTGATATGTGAAATGTTATAAAATGTCATTAGTTGATTATCCATTAAAATTGAATTATAAATAAATTTTATACTGTCTAAGTTGCCTCTCCCTCCAGGGTCGTTCCTAAAGTTGTGCAACTGCAGTCATTGGAGAAAAAAAAATATTTTGGTTTTATTAACTATACCATTTAATAGTATTTGGAAATTATTATTATTTTTTTTTTTCATAATATAAGCTTAATGTTAAAACTTGCTGAACATTTTCTTTTAATATACTAATATAATTTTAATACTATAATAGTTAATAGAATTATATAAGCCAGATTGACAATTTTTATTTTTCATAATTTAACTTTGACAATTAGGTTAATTAGTGTTACATATTTGTGTTCTTAACAAGTTTCACCAAAATAAGAAATAAAATCAATTTATCAAATTTAAGATTAAAAGATTGAAGCATGGTTACAATAGGATTGTTTGTTTATATGATAGAATAATTATAAAAATATTAGTATATATAGACAGTTTAATGAGAAAAAAGATTTATATACTAATTAAATATTATTTACTATCATTATTCATTTAGCATAGTTTAAAGTATATTATAGACAAGTGAAAAGTATGGAAAGGATAATTCACCACCATAGTGCATAGTTCTAGTGCATCAATTAACTTTGTTATGTTTTGATTCAATATTTTAATATTATACATTAAAATTCTTAGCTTCCAAATGATGTAGGTTAAATTATATAAAAGAATCAAACCATTTTAATATAGTTATATAAAAAATAATATATTAATATAATCTATTATATTATGTTTAAGGAATGCAAAATATGTCAATATCATGTGCATTGGTATGCATTATAATAGTTGTTACTGCGTCATTGATTGGACTTTTTTCAATTTTCCGTCATCAGATTAGTGCTATGTTAATTACTGCTGTGATGTATTTATTAGCAGGTAATTGTTAGTTAATTAGAAACGTCTAATTCCCACATTTTACATAAATTATAAAATTTCAAGTTCTCAACACTAAAACATATTAAATATTTTAATAAGAATTTAAATAATGTACATGCTTTACGGTAAAAATATGAATACTGGTAAAATCTAGATATTGGTAAATTCTAGGATATACAAAAAATGATAATTGTAATTTTAGTTTTTACAAACTTAAAAACTGTGAATTTTAAGATAAACAATCTATTATGGTAGATAAGTGATTTGCCTGTCTGAAAGTTGTACAATTACATTTTGAAGGCATGTAATTAAATACAACCAGCAAAAAATTATAACATAACAAACTAAAATTAAATATAATAGAAGTGAAAATCGACACAAATTTTATTTTAAAAATACAATATTATTTTAATAAATACTATTGACATAATACAAATATTGATTTTCTCAAATATTTAATTTACAGTTTCAAAAAGGTCATAACTTACTTAAAAATAATATCAATAAAAAGGCCTACATGGGGCCTTAGATAATAATCTTACCTTTAAATCTTACAACAATTTACAATTTTACTCTAATTTTAAAACTAACAGCACACTATTGAAACTGGCGAATAAGAATTTGCTAAATCGTATGTGTGCAAGCCGAAAATAACGTACGCAGGTAAAAAATCCTCTTAATTGTTATTGTAAGGGAATCTCTTTATAAATCAGTAAATATGATTTACAATAAACATTTAGAGTATGACAAAACTATTTTATATACGAATCTTAGAACCCAGACCTTCAGTATTCATATCTTTACCAAAACATTTAAATTTAAGAAAGTGGCTATTTTGGTGTCTATACTTTGATAGGTCCAAATATTGATAAACATATTATTAAGTTAATATTGCTGATTTGATTACTATTCTAATTCAAATTTAAGATCAATTATTATTTATAATATATCGAATGTGCAATTAGAAAATTATGCTTGTAAAAATTATTTTTCTGTCTTCAATATTGTGTATTATATTTAAGCCAAGTGTAGTATGGTATCACATTTTCATTAGTTCAATTATTCAGTAAATGTAATCATAAATAATAGCACAGGCTACTCACTCAATCTAAGCATGAGATATTAAAAAAGGAGATTAATTTTGTAGTTTAGTAGATTTAGAGAAAGCTATTAAAATGTTTGAAGACAGTGAAAATTGCAATTCATTTAAATTTAACAAAAGGTGAGCACCAATAAGGCGCCTAAAGAAAAGGATTGAAAAGAAATTTGAATCCAAAAGTGGTTTCACTTTAAGTGTGTTTACGTTAAACCAACATAAAAAAAAAAAATGATTTTGCAATACGGTAGGAACCCTTCTCGCCCTTCACTCTGGTTGATCTGACTGTAGTATTATTGATATTTAATATAATATACTTTGTTCAGTAAGAGAACATTCTGATTTTGCATATCCTACTATAGCAACAAGTTTCCCTATGATAGGCAGAACTTATTTTTGTTAGTCCTAGGCGTTTTCTCTTGCTGGACAGAGCATATTTACATAAATATATTATATCTAGAATTGCATTTACTAAACAAAAATTTATATTTGACTTTTTTTCTACATATAGATTTACATTCAATTATTTAATATTAATGTATGTAGAGCAAATCATATAATTAATTTAATTAATATATATTGTAAATCCGTATTTTTCTATATTTTCTAATAAACCAATCTTTTTTTTTTCACCATAACCCTAGTCCCAAAGGTGACAGATTAGAAGGGTTCTTCTGTAAACTATCATATGATTGGCTGATTAAATTATATGACTATTTTAACTCTATAATGAATAATATGTTTCTGTATTACAGGTACTTATGATTTATATTTTAATAATAATATTAATGAACAACTGATTTAGTAATCAACACTATTTGTAAATGTTTATGTAACATAATATTGAAGCATGCTTTTAAATTTGAATTAAATCAGCTATGACATAATATGTTTATCAATATTTCAATCATAAGACACGGAAATAGGTAGATGTTGGACACTGTATAGCCACTTCCTAAATTTAAATATTATCTTTATTGAAGTGTCGTATTATTTTGTAAACTTCAAATTGGTAAAAAAAAAGTGTTTTAAATATTTTTGTTATCAGTGTTTTAGATTAAAAAAATCACCTAATATTTGATGAAAAAATATTATTTGTTATTGTCATTTTGTAGCAACTTTTGGTTTGTTTACATTGGGAATAATGCACAATAAACATTATTCAAGAAAAACACATAGTAAGAATAATTGCAATCAATCACTAGCACTTATAGATGGTATGATCAATGCTGGTGGAAATATGTGTCAAACAATACAGTTTTGGGAACAACTGCTAACAGCTAGAATATACTCACTAGGGTGGAGTGTAAATATGGGATGGGTGGCAGTTTTTTTATGTATTTTAACTAGTATTCTATGGATTATTTTATCTAAGATAATGCGAGTCACTATAAAATAGATCACAGTAAATATGTATAATTTATATTTAAATAACTAACTAAATTATAATTGGATAATAATTAATTATAATGTTTAATGTATAGATAAAACACTGTAAGCTATTTTTTTTTATAAATATTGAAGATCTTATATATTTTGGATTCTGCATAATCTATATTTGCGTCAATAACAATAATTTACTGTTCATAATTTATTGTAACTAGGTAAAAATATTTTATTATATTTTGATATTGTTCACAATTATTTCTAATCACTTACTCCTTATTATCATATTATATATATATATTGATGATTTGATATTGACACCCTACATTTTTGAATACTATAATATTGCTATTAAAATATCAAATTTTAAATTAAGTGCATACAAACTTCAATCAATAAATTAAAGTTGTCAATCAATAGGATATTTTATTTAAGCTTAAACCACGCTATTTTTATCGTTTAATCAAAATTTTTAAATTTAAAAGTTTGTGCTACTAGTTTGTTATTACTTAATTGTTCTAAAAAATTTAAATCTAATTTATATTAACGGTATCAGGAAAATTCAGACAATGCTGTACAACTATAATTTCTGAATAAAACACTTTAACCAAATGCTAATCAGTTACACTTTTTATCATTAACATAAACTTGAAGATTCAAATGGAGCTTCAACTTTATGTATTACAAGCAAATAAAATATTCTAACAATATTATCATGAATTAAAATTAATCAAAGAAAAATACACAATCTGAATTCATACACAGAAAATAATAGAAAATAGATAAATTAAATAAGAAAAATAATTGCTTTATCACTTTATACCAAAGAAATCGGCTTTTTATATTATATTATTAAATTTGCATTTTTATTTTACTAAGATAAACTTTAAATTGTAATGACAACTCTCAGGTTTTACCTTTTATACTTAAAAACTTTTCAAGATTAATTTTTTTAAGGACACTAAAATTAAAAAGTTGTTATTAGTAGTGCTTGTTTGAAAAAGTGGTGCATATATTAAGTTACTTGATGCTTAGGAATTAAAAGTAAAAAAATAATTTAAAAATGTTGTACATAATATGCACCAAAAATATAAATACAAATCTTTTATCATAATTTATAACTCGTATACATTCAATGTGCACTCTATAGTAGTGATCACCCAGCTAACTACAGAGGATGTCCAGTTCACAAAAAAGTCAGTTTCCTACACTTTAAAGAAGTCATAATCACCTCAAGAAAACTATACCCCACATAAACAATCATGTAAACACTCTTTCAAATATGAACTTGTTTCGAAAAAAATCTTATGTCCAAGCCTCCAAAAATTATATCTCAAGTCACTTTAACCCTCTTATCACCATTTAAAACATTGACATACACCCTTGTTCACCAAATGGCATTCTTCTCAACCTTAACAATTGACCATTTTATCTCTCTACTCACTAATCTCTTAAAAAAACTCGTGCACTCTAACAATACTAAGTAAACAAATTAATGTTCTTTATCTAATCACAATCATTCTATAAAACACCAACAGATTAAAATAACTTTAATAAGATTTTAAATATTTCTAAAAAACTTCGGACAAATTCAGGTCTCACTAACATCTTTTAATAAAAACAAATCATATACAAAAGAAAAAAATTCAAAATTATACTTAAATGTAAGTAAATTATTGTGTGAAGCAAGCAACTTTCATCATGTGCCTACGTGAATGAAGCAAAAACAGAACAGCTAGTATTTCATAGCATCGCAGTGAATACAAAAAACCACACTTATGTAGAACACGGCATTGCACATATAAGATATGCAATTATGACAAGCCTAGCCCAACGGTCAGTGATATCATGTGTTTATTCAAATCCACATAACTTCTTAAATATTATGAGTAGAAACATTAAACCATTATTTTTTTTTTTTTTAATTAGACATTTCAAAATAAATAAACTTATTTTTTGTGTGTTGTGCATGTTTAAATCACAAATTATTTTATTTGTTAATGTGGTTATTTTTTATAAGGTTTGGAACTTTTAACCTCTCGCATTGAGAAAATTTTTTTTTGTGATAATTGTATAAAAATCTAGGTGAGATATAGAACATTATTTTTGAAGGCGCTAAATAAAATACTAAGTTTGACTTAACATAGTTTAATTATAGATTTTTAAAAAACGTATAATCGACTATTTACAAAAACATTTTTATCAATTATTAATATCATAAAGAGCAGATTTTATTGTTTTTATCCTTCCTATAATTTTAGATACATATTTTTGTTATTAGAATCGCATGTTTGTATAGATTTTTCTAACATTTTTTAGTAGAGAAGTCCCAAATCCTAATTATAACCCAATATTATTTTTATTACTCAATAAAATTTTAGTAAATACTACCCACCTATAAACAATATTTTTTATTTTGTATCTATAAGTTATATCTTTCTACATAAAACATAGGATATATTAAAAAAAATAGTAAGCACATATATTACTAGATAAGAAAACCAATTGATTATAAGTCATAAATATATTCAATTGTAATGAGTAATGGCATTCTTTATAGAATAAAATACAAAGAAATTTTTTTAAATTATATTATATTGTAAAATACAACATAACAGAAGTATCTACCAACAATTTTATATCAATGCGAAATCAGAAAGGTAAAATAAAAATACTTAAGAAAAATTGTCAAATTTTACTTAATGAAAAACTAAACAAAATCAAAACTGTTTTCCCGCCAAACGTATATTTTTGGAATCATTCTATTAAATTTAACCAATGATTATCATCAATTAAAAAAAAATAATATACAAAATTGAATATACATCGACAAAGCACATGTTAAAAATCGTGTGGAATAAATATATGAATAAGAAATTAAATATAGGTAAGTTTAAAAGGCTAACTATTTGTAGTTGGTTAAACTTATTAGTGACTTACCTCACAAAGAAGATCCTTTGACAAAAATGTAGAATTATTAGTTAAACAATTTATGAAATAAAGATTTGGGTTAAAAGAAGTTGGCCAGAAAAACGTGCTAACCGTAAACCAAATCCAAATGATTAAGAACTGTTCAGGCTGTTCAGCTACTATATCAAAAAGTTCAATATTAATAACGGATATTAAGATAATGATAATCGTTACTGATTCGCCAAAACAACAAAATTTTAAAGGAAAAACCCGCTATATCACTATGAATTAGTTGAGTGAATAAAGATAACGGATAACCTAACATAATTCTCACAGATGAAAAAATGCAATGAATTAATGATAAACTTTTCAATTCAAGGTTAATACTTCATGGAGGAAAACAAAATGTTAGTTTATTTTATCAACAACAATACTATAGGATTGATAGAAGTCGATACGACTGTTGTTATGTGTATGATGAATGATCTATCAACTGCAGTTGTTCTCTCTATCATGATTAAAGTATAAAAGTTAAGTGTTAAGGCTTAAAGTTTAAAGAAAACTTGAAAATTAAAATAGTAAAATAACTAAATACTAAAATCTGAATTTTTAATGTTTGTTGACATATGATAAAATAAGATTAAATTTAATAATTTAATTATACAATGGCCGCACCACCAGCTGCATTAGTGAGTAAAGTAAAAAAACATTTTATTGGTATTCCAGCACCACTTGGGTATGTCGCTGGTGTTGGTCGAGGTGCGACAGGATTTACAACACGGTCTGATATTGGTCCAGCGCGAGATGCCAATGATGTTTCTGATGATCGACATGCACCACCCACAAAAAAAAAAAAAAAAGATGAAGAAGAAGACGATGATGAAGATTTAAATGATTCTAACTATGATGAATTCAGTGGTTATGGTGGTTCATTGTTCAGTAAGGATCCATATGATAAAGATGATGAAGAAGCAGATATGATTTACGAAGAAATTGATAAACGGATGGATGAAAAACGTAAAGAATACAGAGAGAAACGACTAAAAGAAGAATTAGAGAAGTATCGACAAGAACGACCAAAGATTCAACAACAATTCAGCGACTTAAAAAGAGGGTAAATGTATTATATATTTATATTATATATGCATAATTATATATATAAATAATTATGGCAGTTCTAAAATAATTTTAACTCGCATGCCATTAAGCAATAATATTAAAAATTGTTTGATTTTTTTTAAACTTATTATTTCAGTAAGACAGGAGGTCATTAAACATAATATTTTAATTCCAATGTTTTATACAATTATGTACTATCATCTTGTAGATAATATTTTATAAGGTGGGTATTATGTAATTTTAAAATATTCTATTCTATCATGTATTCTCAAATAAAACAATTTTTATGTTTTTGTTGGTTAAACTCTTGCAATACTATGTATCACATGATATTTAAATACTGTTTTTTCTAAAAATGTATTACTTTTTAGATTGACTATGGTTAGTGAAGATGAATGGCGCAATATTCCAGAAGTTGGTGATGCTAGAAATCGTAAACAAAGGAACCCTAGGGCTGAGAAATTCACACCACTACCAGACACTGTACTTTCACGAAGTCTTGGTGGCGAAAGTACTTCTTCTATTGATTCAGCAAGTGGCCTTATGAGTCAATATCCACATGGTACCGTTACACCTGGAATGTTGACTCCATCTGGGGACTTAGATTTAAGAAAAATGGGACAAGCTCGTAATACTTTAATGAATGTAAAACTTAACCAAGTATCAGACTCTGTTGAAGGGCAAACTGTTGTTGATCCTAAAGGTTATTTAACTGATTTACATAGTATGATTCCAACATATGGGGGAGATATCAATGACATAAAAAAAGCTAGATTATTGTTAAAGTCTGTACGAGAGACTAATCCTAATCATCCTCCAGCTTGGATAGCATCAGCTCGTCTTGAAGAAGTTACTGGAAAAATTCAAGCAGCTCGTAACGTTATCATGAAAGGTTGTGAAGATAATCCAAAATCTGAAGATCTTTGGCTTGAAGCTGCTCGTTTACAACCTCCTGAAACTGCCAAAGCTGTTATCGCCCAAGCTGTTAGGCATATTCCAACATCAGTTCGTATTTGGATTAAAGCTGCTGACTTAGAATCTGAAGCTAAAGGTAAAAGAAAAGTTTACAGAAAAGCTTTAGAACATATTCCAAATTCAGTTAGATTATGGAAAGCTGCTATTGAGTTGGAAGATCCAGAAGATGCTCGAATTTTATTAAGTCGTGCTGTTGAATGTTGTCCGACTAGTGTTGATTTATGGCTAGCTTTGGCTCGATTAGAAACTTATGAAAATGCCCGTAAAGTTTTAAATAAAGCTCGTGAAAATATTCCTACTGACAGACAAATTTGGACTACTGCTGCTAAATTAGAAGAAGCTAACGGTAATATAAATATGGTTGAAAAAATCATAGATCGCGCTATATCTTCTTTAAGTGCTAATGGTGTCGAAATTAACCGAGAACAATGGATTAAAGAAGCAATAGAAGCTGAAAAATGTGGTTCAGTAAAAACATGTCAAGCTCTTATTAAAGCTATAATTGGATATGGAATAGAAGATGAAGATCGTAAACACACTTGGATGGAAGATGCTGACTCATGTGCTAGTCAATTAGCTTACGAGTGTGCAAGAGCCATTTTCTCTCATTCATTAGCTGCTTTTCCGAGTAAAAAGTCTATTTGGTTAAGAGCAGCTTATTTTGAAAAAAATCACGGTACAAGAGATTCTTTAGAAACATTGTTACAAAAAGCTGTTGCTCATTGTCCAAAATCTGAAGTCTTATGGTTGATGGGAGCTAAATCAAAATGGTTAGCTGGTGATGTACCAGCTGCTCGTGGTATTTTATCTCTAGCTTTTCAAGCAAACCCAAACTCAGAAGAAATTTGGCTTGCTGCTGTCAAATTAGAGTCTGAGAATTCAGAATTTGACCGTGCAAGGCGATTATTATCTAAAGCCAGAGCTTCAGCACCAACTCCAAGAGTAATGATGAAGTCTGCCAAACTTGAATGGTGTTTGAACAATTTAGATACAGCTTTACAAATCCTCGAGGAAGCTCTTGTTAAGTTTCCAGATTATGCTAAATTGTGGTTAATGAAAGGTCAGATAGAAGAACAACTAGGAGATGTAGATAGAGCACATGAAACTTTTAATTCTGCACTAAAAAAATGTCCTAGTTCTATACCTTTATGGATCTGGTTAGCCAGATTAGATGAGAGAAGAAAAATGTTAACCAAAGCAAGATCAGTATTGGAAAAAGGTCGTTTGAAAAATCCACATAATCCAGAACTATGGTTGGAAGCTATACGTATAGAATTTCGTGGTGGTATGAGAGACATAGCAAACACAATGATGGCCAAAGCACTACAAGAATGTCCAAATGCTGGAATATTATGGTCAGAAGCTATATTCTTAGAATCAAGACCACAACGAAAAACTAAAAGTGTAGATGCTTTAAAAAAATGTGAACATGATGTAAATGTGCTTTTAGCTGTCTCCAAATTATTTTGGAGTGAACGTAAATTACAAAAATGCCGTGAATGGTTTAATAGAACTGTAAAAATTGATCCAGATTTTGGTGATGCTTGGGCATATTTCTATAGATTTGAAGTATTACACGGAACTGAAGAAGTACAACTAGATATTAAAAAGAGGTGTATTGCAGCAGAACCTCATCATGGTGAAGCATGGTGTATTGTATCAAAAAATATTGACAACTGGAGACTTACGACTGAAAATATCTTAATGTTGGTTGCAAAAGATTTACCTATCCCTATTTAAGTAACAAAATGTAAATAGTTATTCATGTATGGGCTAGACTATTGTGTAAAATGTAAATAGCTGCTAAAAATAATTTCTTTTATTAAGTATACTGATATTAAAGTATAAGATTGTAATAGTTCATTAATTACATTTGGTTTGATACTTCTGTATGAAAAAATATAATATACCTAATAATAATAAAAATGAATATGCCATTTTAATAAAATTAACAATCTTAATAACTTAAAAAATGATTTTCAAGTATATTTACATATGGCTACATCTTTAATATCTTAAATTTTAATTGAAGTATTTATATTATGCTGAACTTTTTAGAGTTTGAAAATTACAAAATTAAATGAACATTCAATTATATACTTAAAAATCAAAATACAGTACCTACTTATTGGGTATCTTCAAGCCACTTACTATCGCCCAGGGGCTTACTTGTGTTTTGTACACATTAATATTGTATTTCCTTGCTTCCATATAAGGTTATATAATATATTTATCTAGATATACTTTAAGGTACTTGTTTAGTACATATTACTGTAAAAAATAAGTATAATTTTGTGGACCAAAAAAATGGTCCAATTAATATTTAAATAGTTATCTTTGAAAGTGATAAATGTTAGTTTATATATGACGTAATATAACAAAATAATTAAATATACATTATGTTTTATAAATACATTTAATTTTAAAAACTACATATAAAGTGTTTCAAACGGTTGCATTACATAGTTTATCTATCAGTGGAAAAATGTCCAAATGATGGAGGTGAATATGAAACTATACTGCATTGACAGACCAACAAAAAAAGTTACCCAATCCACTGCATTTATCCCAAGGTTTATATTGATTTCGCTGATAGTGTTGTATACTCTGGTAAAAAAAATTTTTAATTGATATTTATAAAAAGAAACTGAAAATTTCATACGTGTATAACTCAAAAAGAATAGAAATATTTTGAAAATTGTATAGTGTTTAGAAAATGATTATATAAACATTTAGTGTATGTTTTAAGTATGAATATGGTTATTCGTTTTTGAATTACAACGATTTAAAAAAATCTTTACATCATTAGAAATAGTAATAGCTGTTTACAGGTGATTATTTAATGTCAATTGCAAATGGTCATAAAAAATTTGTTTGCCTTTTCCGTACACTTTTTTTTTGAAGGGTTGAAAAACTTAAGGGAATCTTATGTTAATTATTCAAATCTTAGGTATACACAGATAAAATTGCAAATTCTAACTTTAGATGCATATAAAAATTATTGTGGATTTACACTCAAATTTTTTTTTAATTATCATTAACAAAAAATTTTGAGGAGCCTTGCATTAAATTTTCATGTTTTTTTTATCTAATGAAAGTTTTTTTTTCAAATTTGTTATAAAATATTTTATTTATTATGCTCAACATATTAAAACTATAAAAAAAATATAAATATTTTGGTAATTTTATGGTGTTGAAACTATATAAACACTAACTGTCCCGCCCGGCGTTGTCTCAGCCAAAGATTAACTTAAGAATAACCTACCTTAAGTGATTTACATGAAACTATAAGCTAGCTAGGTAGATAATCCGATTGCCTCAGATGGCGGATAATATGCGAACAGTATATTGTCAGGTAAACAATCCATCGCTGGTTAATTGAGGACCCCGCGAGGTGCAAAAGTGAAATCAAAATATTAGGCACATGAAAAACATGGCAACGGTGACCTATGCCAAAGATTTGTTTTTTTTTTTATATACATTTATTTGTAAAAATAAAAATGTATAAATATAAATAAAAATATATTATAATATAATATATATGTGCTATATTCTTACTAATTATAATAGTTATAAAATATGTAACAACCCTATAAATAAACAGAGATTATAACTTGTCCTGGCGTGTTAGCTGCTACCAGTCGCATTCTGCGACTGTGAGTAAGCAACGCCTGTTATTAATTGTTCCTGGTTAGGTGACCATCCGGGTTTTGTAGTAGTAAAAACCTTGCCACACACACAAAAAAACCCTACAGTTCAATAGGCTAATGACCTTAGTTAGCTTTAAATCTCCCCCCCCCTAAAAGAAAGCAGATTCATAAATATTCCATTCAAAAATATCACTTTCAGTTTTCCCAAATTTTTAGTGTATAATATATACGTAGGATAGGATGTTCTATTCCAAAAACCTCCGCGGGAGTATACTCAATAACTTATAAAAGTTTTATGGCGATCGAATGAATAGTGTAGGAGTGCATAAAGGACATACAGATAAACATTCACATATATATATATATATATATATATATATATATATATATATATATATATATATATATATATATATATATATGAATATGTATATGTGTGTATGTATTAACTTTAATCTATGGCAATCTTTGTCTTTCAAAAAATGAAAAAGTATATTCAACTCTCATATGATATAATTTATTATTTTGAGTCCGTGAACGGGACGATTTAAAGCATGCGTTTACCACATCTGCTCGATTAACCAATGGTATTATATTTTATATGCCTACAAAATAAAATACTAATTTTTATAACTTATTCCTTCTATTACTATAATAATCTGTAAGTTGTAACCAATGACAAACAAAAATTTTTGATTTCCCCGGTAAATCTCAAAATCTTTGTGTGAGCATTTCTTTCAAATACGAATTTCGGAAAATCCTTTTTTAGTACACAGTGAAATTATAATATTAATCATCAAAATTTAAAATCGATAGCTCTAATAGGTTCGGCTTCTGTTGATTTTGAATAAGTCACTTAGAACACTCTCGTTAATATATATAGATTCGGTGAAAATGTCATATATTTATACACCATAAAACAAATTTTTCTATTTACTTAAAAATAAGTTTTGCATAAAAATTGCGTTTTTTCTTAATTTATTTTTGTTTTTCCCAACGCTTTTAAAACCAGTTTGTATTGAGAATTTTCAAAAATTATATCATGAATATACTAATATAAATTATTACTCTTGCTCCAGAAAAGTCACTGATATTTAAAATCTAAGTATTAAGTATTACGATTATTGATCGTGTACATAGACATAAAAAAATACACTCATCATTGTAAAATCAATACATTCATTACTTCGCTCAAAACCTAAAATATAAAAGCAGTTTCATAATTTAATGTAATAAGCACTACTTATACACTTGCACTATATAAATTAAAAGTAAAAATCTAGACTGAATTGCTAGGAAATAGTAGTTTATTATTATTTTTAAAATGAGCGCCAAAAATATATTCCTAATAAATAATGTGTAATCTCCTTGAAGTTCGATATGATTGGTGAAGAATATCAAATCAAAGTCACCATATGATTACTCATTGCATCACATACAAAAAATAATAATAACGTTTATCAGTATTCCTGTATGAATCATTTAGATTTAGGACAAAATTTTGTTTTTAGATCGCCAATTAGGAATTTCTATACATTTAAGTAATTAAGTCGCATGTTTCCACTTTCCAACTTTTATTGAATAAAAGCAATTACATACATTGTCCGTTGATGTGTGCCGGTGTAGGTACATTTACCCAACCTGCTTTTATTTACGTATTATAACGTACAATAAAATAATGGAGAAAGATGATGAAAAGTTCTTTTACGAAGATGAAGTGGCCATGGTGTCTTCAAAAACTGGTCTAGTCAAGTATGGTTTGGTTTTAACGACGAACAGATCGCGATCAGAAACTGAGTTAAAAAAGAGCTCATATAAAAATCATAATGAGATCAAAGTGATCTGGCATCCAAAAGGAGCTGAAGAAATTATATCTGATGATAAAGTATATTATCTATCGACAGTTTAAATGTTCTGAAATTAGAGCTTTAATTATTTTTAACTTCCTAGGTTGTGTTAATGGATCGATCATTAATGCCTGGTGATGTAGTACGTAAAGTTAGTGAAGGTAAACCAAGTCAATTTGGATATTGTGAAAATATTGATATATATGCTACAGTAAAAATACTTAATACCAACAAAATAATAGAAAATATCAATTCTCGAAACTTTACTCACACAAAAGTATGTACCCATTTAATATTTTTAATATTAGGCAATTATATTTAGTCAAGTAAATTAAAGTTCTTTTGATTTTAATAGATTATTTAGCTTTAAAAATAATATTTTAATTTTAGTCTTAAGAGGTGGGTTCCCAAGGCTTGTATTTTACAAATATTTAATATATGTCTTTAACTTGTTACTTTACAAATAATCTGTGAATAACAAATACCAAATACCGAACATTTCTACAAGTACTTTGTTCCTACTATATCACCAGTATCAACAAACAGCAAATATTTGTCAAGTACACAAGTCAGGAACTTTGCTTAACTTTCAATTTTTTTTTTTCATATAATAGATATAACTCTTTTTCATTGATCATCTTTTTTATAATTGTTATTGATAAACAAATTTTGAATTAATTATCTTTACTACTACCTTAGCCTTTATTCATGTTTCCCTTGTATTTATATTACCTTAAACAGCCAATTTAATTACTATCCCATAAGCTGATCAATGTCTTAATAATGTAATGATAAGTATATATGTTTAAAAAATCAATTTTTGTGTTCCTTAAATTGTCCAATATTCCCATTTATCTATTTATAATTTAATGTAATTATTTTGTAGATCTTGCATGTTTTCTATAAAAAGTATATCCTTTTTTTTCTAAAAGTGTAAAGTTAATTTTTATAAAGTGTGTATGATACATATCTTATATATTGTGGAAATTAAATTTTTTTTTTTTTTGATATCAAATGTTATTTTAATACATATTAAACAGTATTCAGTTAATTAATGCAAATTTTAGAAGTATAATTGATTATTACACTTTATTTATAGCCCTTTGCAATTGATTCCTCAGTTTTTTATGAATCATGGGTTGGTGGAGTTTATGATGTCAAATGTAAAGTTACATTTGCTTCACAAGATGGATCTATTTTTACATTAGAGGATCCATATAGACGAGACTTCATAAGTCTGTCTACAAGTGATGTAAGTCAACTTTTATATTTATTATCCTAATATAAAAAAAAAAAAATCTGCAGAATATTTTAAATAATATTTTTTATTATTATTATTTATTACTATTTATAAAATAGCTCAAAAACAAATTTCTGTTATTACTAATATTTTAAAATTTTAGAGTTTTTCCATTGATGACAATGTATTTTATCATGGGCAAAAATTAAAAATGTGTCTAGATTCCTTAGAAAATGCTAAATTTTTAACTATCAGTAACTTAATGAAATGTCTGTGGCACAATTATAAGAAGAAAATCAGCTATAAATTTGGGTCCAAGGTAATTGAATAAAGTAATTATATAAATTAGTTTTGATGTTCTAATTAAACTATATTCATAATTTTTAGTGGGTCAAAGTGTATGTTCAAAATGTTATTGTATCATCAGTTGAAGTTGAATGGTACTGCCAAACATCAAGTAGAACAAAGCCTCGCGAAGAATATTGGCCAGAAAGATTATTTACTGGTGATAATTTGAAAAAGTAAATATAAAAGAAAAATAAATATTAACAAATTAGGTACTTGTTAAATATGCATGTATTAAATATAATAAATATCAGGTTATTGTGTTAAATTTTATCTTTCACAGTATGAGATATAACTACTGGCTATTGCAAAAAATGATGTATACACTTATGTTATTATGAGGTTATATAATTGAACATTGTTATTCTAACTTGTAATATTAATATGATTATTATGTTTGATATCTTGTTCAAAATATTAGCTATATCTTAGATTATCTTAAATGTTATTGTGACTTAACACGTTGACTGCTGACGTCGACATATCATACTAGTACTATGCGGCGGACGTCGACAACCTGTACATTACTTTCTGACCTTTCCCAATAAAACCAGCCTACAACTAGCCATTTGTGCTTGAGCCTCCGCACAGACAAGAGGTTGAACTTGTTTAATTAGCCGTGGTTTGAGATTCCTGGTATTTTTGTGCTATTGATAGTCGATTTTCATAATAAAAGTAAGATAAACATATTCATTATAGTATATATTATTATATTTACTATTATATTATTATAAATGACTCGAAATCAGCTCCATGTGGAGCCACACTAAATATGTTCTTCACATAAGCCAATGAAATAATAATATAATGTTTATAATTGTATGTCGTATTTCTTGAACAGTCGAACATTTATGGTTACTTTTATTATTATTTCTTCAATTTCGGTATAAATATTATTGCTGCTGCCTACTATATATTTGTTGATTTTTTTCACAAACATGCTATTTATCATAATGGCGTGTAGACGCAACAATAAAAGTCCAAACATTGTCGATGCATAGTCGACACCCACATCCGAGAAAAATGCTATTCTATGATGCTGACGTCGACAGTCGTTTTTTAAGTAAAAAAAGTAAAAAAATTGGTAAATGTAAGCACTGATATAAGTAAAGTAGAGTAAAAGGAACCTTTTCTGCAAAAAAAATGTTCCGCACAGGGGGATCGCTCAGTTCAACCAATGCCGCAGTCAACGTGTTAACTATTGTAATCATTATCATAATTCATAAAAGATGAAATATCATATTTAATATTTATTTTATTTCAGACCATATTTATTTTATATGCATATGTTTTAATAATAACATTTTGACTGAAAAAATTAAGACATTATTATACTTAAAATAATCAGTATTTTAGATTATTTATATCTTTAAGCATTTATTCAGGGGTGGGTCTAAAGGGGAACCACTAACCATCAATCACACTCATTAAACATGCAACCACAGCAATATATCACTTAAGAAGAAAATAATCTAATATTATTTACAGTTATGAATTATAAAACATAAGTCACCAATAATCTTTATTTCATAATTGCCATATTTTTCCAAATTAAATGATTGTTAATTTATAACATAATATACATAATATTTTATTTTAGGTATAAACATTTTGAATATGGCTAATAGATAAATATATTAATATGCATAATAACATGTATATAACACTTATTATGCGTATTAACATATTTATCTTTTATTCATATTTAAATTATTTACACCTAAAAAAAAGTTCTTAGAGTAATCTATAACCTACTCTGACTATTCCTTGCACATACATCAAAAATTTGTTTTACATCTTTTGAATTGTTTTCAAATTAGTCCATTAAAACTATATACTATTTTCAGGTAGGTCAAACTCAAATATATGATCTTAAACTAAACCTTTTAATCATATGCCAAACTAAACTTTTTTAATTTTATTATAAACGGAACATTTTAGTGTTAACGTCAAACTCAATCCGTACATTTTTTTCAACATCAAACCCAACTCATACCAAACATTACATTAAATATCGGAACTGAATCCAAATCGAATTTTCGAATTAAGCCACAATAATTATATATTAAACAATTAATCTAAAATCTGTATAAAGTATAGATAATTCAATAAAACAAGAATCACTGTTTGGACAATAATATGGTTTTAATTTTATTTTTGAAATATTAAAATTAAAAATAACAATAATGCAACTAAAATAATCATTCAATTCTGCACAAAATAAATTTTTAAAAACAAAAACTAGAAACATTTCATATTCAACATTTGACGTGTTTGAATTTTTTTTGGAACTTTAACTATTTTGGAATTCAGATTAATTATAGAATTTTAAACTTTATGTTTGAGTTTGGTTTGATTTTTTTAAAACTTGGTTCTATCTTCAAACTCGAACCGAACACCTAAATTTTGTTTAATTTTTTGAACTTTGAACAGTTTGACACACCTCAAATAATATTTAATACATTATTAGTATAATTATAAATATCTATATTATGATGAGCGTTTCATCAATGCTTGGTAGTAAGAGATATATTTTTCAAGATGTGGCTAGTCGCCACAAGAACAATTCTGCTATGGAACAGTCATAAAATTGTTACAGTCAACAATGTACTAGTTGCAGATTGAAAAACAAGTATTAAGACATTTATTATGCTGTATATATAGGTATATAGTTAAAGTATTTTATAGTGTTCATTTCAACTGAAAATTCAAATATTCTAACTGAACTAAATGAATAATAATTATGTTTAATAGTTAAATTAAATTAAATTCTATTTTAAATGCAAATTAACATTGTTTTGAATTTTAAAATTTATGTTGAGGTTTGATATAAAATTTAAAAAGTTTGTCTTCATTGTTCAGAGTTAGTAATATTATCATTTTTTAATAATTGTAATCAAAAAATTTAACAAACTAAAACATAAAGTATTTTATAAAGTTATAAAATGTATTTGAATCTAATGTTATATATAAATGCAAATAAATAGTTAAATATTATTTATATCCTTATTGAACGGTTTTAAATTTTTTTTTATTTTTAGACTAAAAACTATTGATTTATTTGAGTCGTGTTCAATTCAAGTGGGAGACACGCATTGGTATACAATTAAAGATACAGACAATTTGATGACAATGAAACAGTGGCGATCTAAATGTACAGAAGATTTTAATATTGGACCTGGTTCAATTCATAGTAAAACTAATAAAGATAAGCACCACAACAAACTTTTAGGTACAAAAAAATCATCAAAGAGTACACTTCCTATTGAATTGGGTCCTACAAATATAGATAACTTAATAAGTATGTATTATAATATGGTATATTAAATTTATGTTATAACGAAGTTTAATTTTTATTTTAATGACAAAATTTTCAGTTTACATTTGTTAAATTATTAAAGGTGTAATAATTCAAGCAATTTCTAGGTTAAATTAAATTTCTAGGGTATGATACATTTTTGTACTATGTGTGTTAGTTCCAACATCCTTTATGATTTATCAAAGAAAATATTTTGTCATGGTTACTTTAAAGTAGTAAAACAGCACCCAAAGTTTTGTATAGTCTTATTAATTGAGTAAAAATAAAAAGTAAACAAAGGCAAGTAGGTAAAAATAATATTTTGATTTTCTCATTAGTTTACCTAAATATAAGAAGAAAAAAATTTAATTTAATTGAAGAAATCTCAATAAGTGCAGTTTTAAACTACTGACTACTTTTTATCAATTTCTCAGTCTATTACAAATAAATCTTTCATATTCATCTATTGCTTCTGGACCGACTATAACTAAGTATTTTAAATCACAATAATCTATCAAACTTATTTTCTAATTCAATCCCCAACTTCTCTCTTCTTCTCAGTCTTAAATGAATTTAACTTTATGTAATTACATCATTCCACAAAACTATTATTTTTAATTTCTATTTAAATTGTATTTTTAATTTTATGCTGTTGGTTATTAATACATTATATTATATGATTTATAGTTCTTGATATTTTATTTGTTATTCTTATATATAAATATTTCTATTTAAAATATAATAAATTCATCTTTGCTCATAATTCATTTTTATGATTTAAATTGTTTTCAAATTTGTATAATATTATTATATTAATATTACATTACTGTCTTGTGCTAATGTAAAATTAATACATCCTTGAATTCATTCAGAATCTAAATTTTGTCAATAAATTTCAGGAGGCATTTAGAAGTTGCTTAAATAATATCAATATTGTTTGCACTTAAAATTGGTTGAATATTTAATTTTATTATTGTATAAAGCATTGAAAATATATTAATTATAAGGTTATAACTGTTAGAATTTTTCTGCTTGTTGTTTTAATATAAGATTAAATTGATTTAAGCAATAAATTGTATTTAAGCTAAGTCAACCTTGCTGTGTATTATAGAGTATATACTATAATTATTTATATACTATTGAATATTGTATTATAGGTACACAAAATGGATCTAGTAGAAACGTTACAGCTGTGATAACACAAAGAAATGAAAGAATATTAAATAAAGAATTTAAATTTACATTATTATCCAAAAAGTGTGAATCAAAACCATCCACAAACACAACAGGTAAAATTTTGTAATTATAAACTATATTGCATTAGATGGGTGATGTTATATTTTTAAGCATGCTCGCTTAATTTATTCAAATATTGATTTTTAAAATTGTTAACATTTTCTCAAATAACATTTGGTTTTTTTTCCTCTAATTCTTGGGTATTGTACATTTCTTAAAACTGTCATGTGATTGTAAAATATGTCTGTATGAAAATTTTCATTTAGATTCTGAGCAGAGTCATGTATGTATTGGTTTTACAATGATATGTGTTTTTTTCTATTACCTTTTGGAGCAGTAAATAAGCTTTGATTTTCTACTTCAGCATTTTTTCTAGTAGAAAGTTGAATTTAGTTGTTACTTAGTTCAAAGTAAAATATACTTGGTAGTTTTTAAATGCGTTGAGAAAAAAAATGCAGAAACTTTTGACAAAATTGATTTTATTTTGTTGGTATAACCTTAAAATAAATAACCGTAGATACCTAACATTTTCTCCAAATATTTATATTCGTATTTTCTTTTGACTTTTCAAACCTATTTATAGGCATGAGAAATTTTTGATTTTTTTTTTAGGTTTTGTCGATAAATAATTTTTTGCTGGGTCAAAGAACTTGAAAATTTAAAACAAGATTCATTAGAAGTAGAAAATTTTGATAAGTATAATTTAAATAAAAAGTCAATCATAATTTCATAATATTTTTTTATGAATATCTAATATTAAAATTTTGAAGAATTTGTCAAAATTTCAAAAATTGTAAATTATTTGTAGTCAGAAATTCATAAAACATTTTCTTTTTATATCTTAAATTTGAAAATTTTATACAAGATTCCTCATGATTTTTTCTATTTTTAATAAATAAAAATTTTACTGGAAAGTCACATTTTTATGACATTGGATATTCACCCTTAAACTAACAATTTTTAATTTTGTTGTAACTGAACATAAGTTTTCAAAATATTTTGACAATTTTTGAGTTATTCATAGATGTTTGACATTTTTTTAACTTTTTCCATTAAATATTGATAGAAAAAAAATTATTCTAGGTCATAAAGGTTGAACATATACAAAGTTTCTCATTAACTTTTATTAAAGTAGTTAAAAAATATACATAGGCACGATTTATTTTTGTATTTAAATTTTAAATTTGAATAAATTCATTAAAATAATAAATTTTTGAAAATTATTTAAAAAATTATGAATTTGTATATTTTAAATTTTTATAGTTGAATATTGAAAATGTTAAATATTGTTTGTTAAAAGTAGTTAATACTGTAATCATAAAGTCTAAATTATGTATAAACTCTTTTTGGTTTTCTAGATATTTTAATTTTAATTTTAAATATGGATAAAATTTGATATTTAAATGAAAAATAACAATTTTAGTTACTTTGATGTAATTTAAAAATACATTTTTTTGATACTTGAAAGTTCTAAAGTATATTATTATGTATTATACACATTATGGCATTTTCAAATGCAATGTTTTCAGTAATAATTAATTCAACATACTATTTTACTAATTGTAAAATAAATTACTTAAATAGCAATAATATCATAAAACATACTTTTAAATATAAGCTGACAGGATGTCTTTGTCTCAGAATCATTTTTTTTGCATACAATGACTTTATCAAAGAATTCAATTTTAACACATGTAAGCTTTTAAACTATACCTATTAAGAATACTATTTTCAAATATTTAATAACTATTCTTAAGTTCTAAGAAAAATTATTCAAAAAATAATTGTTCAAATTTAATTTTGTAACATCTATATTTTTAAGAAAATCATTTATTAATTAATTTTTAGTATAAACAGTTTGAATAAAAAATATATCATCAAAAAAAAAATCTTTAAATATTATAAATTAGTTTTAGTATTTAAAGTGTGGCTTAAAGAACATTTCAATTCAAAAATCATTATTTGAGTAAATGGCAAAAATAAGGTGTGCATGTTAAAAAACCATAATGCATACACATTTATTATATATTATAAATTTATCAAATACTATACTATTTTATAAACTTAAAATAAATTGCTATCTTATTCTTTAGGCAATTATTGTGTACATATATTAAAATCAAACAGACTAAAGAGGAACCGTATGTGGAAATCGTTAATTAAAAAAAGTAAACAATTTAATGTACCCAAAGTAAAAACCAAACCAAATTCCAAAGTTGTAGTTGAGATTTGCTACACAAAATCTATGGTAGATGTTATATGGCAGGTATGTAATTTAATACATTTTTGTACTTAAAAATTTAAATAATAATATACTGAGGATTGACTAAATTCAGTTTTTGGTTTGAATAATCCTAACTCAGGGATTTCCAACTATAATTAATACCAATCACTAAATCACAGAACATAATGTCAAAAAATTAGAATTTGCCTGAAACCCAGCATATGGAAAATAAACTGAGGTCATAAAAGATTTAACTGGTTAGCTAGGCTAGGCATTAGGATCATTTCCAATGCTCAGATTTTTATATTCATCCAGCATCTTATTATTTTGATTTTATTTTAATAATATAGAATCTATTTGTTTATAGGATGGTACTAGAGAAACAGCAGTTTCTTCCACTGATCTTTACCCAGTACAGACTCTCGATGATCTTGAGTTTTTTCCTGGCGATTTTGTTACTGAAAAAAATCCTGCATCTGATGTTTATGGTGTTGTAGAATCTGTGGACCATGCAGAACGCACCGCTCATATACAATGGTTTAAAGTTTGTCCTGAAAATCCTTCATTGTATGTATAAATAATATAAATATTTTTTAAAACCAATACTGAATCTAATATAATTGTTTTTGTAGGCCAAATCCTATTGAAAAGACTTATTTTAGTGTGTATGACTTGCGTGATCATCCTGATTTCCATTTTAAATCTGGTTGTCTCATTATACATATTAATCCTGATACAAACCCAGATGTGAATACCTTAACTGCTGGACAAGTATTAAGTGCAGGGCCTGATGGCAAGGTAATTCTTTTTTTTTCTACCATTTATTGAATAATAATTTATTTATATAAATTATTTTAATTATTATTTGTATACTGTTTTATTATTTAGATCTTAGTTATGTGGGTAAATGGTGAAAAAACCGAATGTTGGCCTCAAGAATTGTTTGTTGTCAAACTAAATGATGATGGCTTCAGTTTTCAAGATGAAGAATATGAGGATGAAGATGATGATGCACCTCTTGCAGTTGAAGATGACTTATCTGAAGATTGGATGTCTGTAACCAGTCCTGGATCATCTAAGTAAGTTCAACTTACATTTAGCTAAGTTAAAATAATGCTATGTTTAGACGCCCGACCATGGTCGGTAACATAATTTATGCCCGACCATACACGAATAAAAAGTGCCTTTATTTGAATGTTAAAGGTGTTTTGTTCTTTCTATATATACTTAGTAATTGAGCTCAATTGAACCTTTATTTTCAATTATCAATTGTCTGGTTTTGTAGTGTGTTTTGTTCTTCAGTAGAAGAATTCATAAGAAAACGATCAATGAGAAATCATTAGTTAACAGGTATCAATGTTAAAAAAAATGTTAACTTTGAATGTTTATAAAAAATTAATTTGACTTCCTGATAACTTTTTCTTTTATTTAAAATAGACAAATTTATGAGGAATTTTGTATTAAATTTTTAGGTACTTGTTTGTTATCATCCTGCCAGTACACTATATAAAATTCATCTCTTCATCATTCTTCTATGTTATCGCTCTACTGCATAATTGTGTTAGTATGCCATTATTATTCCTACAATTATCATGTTTAGCTTGTGATAGATGATCTACTTTAAGAAATATTTTAGGAAATAACTACATTTTATATCATAAGTTGATTAAGTATTATGTCATTACTTATTAATACATAGTACAATATTGCTAACTTTTGTTATTATATTACCTACTTCGTTCAAACTAATACAAAAAATTTAATTTAATACAATAAAATGAATTTTAATGAATTACTTATAGTTGTTTTCAACAATGATACTAGAATTACATTTTTACAAAAAATAATGTAATTAAAGTTAGTGAAATATGTGAAAATGGCCATATAATGTTTATTAAGGGATCGCGATAGCGTTGTCAGAAAAGAAGTTGGAAGGAAAAGGGTTTAATTTAGAGTTAAAAATTAACTAACTGGTTGTAGATTACCAATACACACAATTATCCATTTCATATACTACTGGCCCAAGAAATGTCTTTAGTAACATTTTGTAAAAGTGAACTTAAATTGGGACAAATGCTGTGGTTGATTGGTGTAATTATCTATGTGAGGTATGTGTATGGAAGTTAGAAAATAATTAAAATAAAGAAATTGGTGGTCCTGGTCTTTTTGTCGAAATAGATGAAAGTTTATTTCCAACATATACTGTTAACCACATCTATAATTTTGTTGATCCGGACATAGGGGCACACACTCAAAACATTGAGAGGTTGTGAGGATTTGCTAAATGGGAAAATAAAAAGAATTGTGAAACTAATAGAAATTTCCTGGAATCGTATTTGGCAAATTTTATGTCTAGAACACACGTCTAGAGAAACAAGATGCATTTGAGATTATCTTAAAAGAAATTTCAGAGTTCTGGCCTCCTTTGTAGTATTTTTTTTATATATACAATAATATTAAATATTGAAATATTATTTTTAAATTTATATGTACAATAATTTTTTTTTATTTTTATTGTTTATTTTATTATATATATTTTATTTATGGTGGGGTGATAACAAACAAAAGTGGCAGGGAAATAAATTCTATACGATGTATTACAGACTATGGTCGGGCATCTAGAGATAGCATTCTAATAACCTAAATCATAAATCATTAAAATTTTATTGCATAAAATAATTTAAATACAGAATTTAATTATAGATATCTAAATATATATTCTTAATACTATATTATTTTTGTTAATGTTATATAGTAAAAGCTGTGACCAAGAAGATGAACAAAAATATCCAAAACTATTACTCCAATTACTAAAACAATCTGCTACAAGTATAAATTTTTTTTTAAATGCTGTTCAACAAAATTGTGACATGGATAAAGTTGTTTACTTAAAAAGAGCTTTAGAACAATATAGGTAATTTGTTAATTTAATTTAAAAATGACTTCACAATTTTAAGTATAAAAATGGTATACTGATATACAGGTTAGGATTTAACGTTAGTTCGTTTTTGCCAACTTCAGATTGTACAGAAATAGAATCGTGGTACAATGATCTCATGGATAATATCTCAAAATTAATAAACAAAATAATTTCAAGAATAGGTATTAAATTTTATTATTTTAAATTTTTTAAATCACGTGATTTATATTATATATCAAATTATATAGATGGAGCCATAATTAGCTGACAGAACTATATTGATAGGATAAACTGTACAGGCATGCACAAGTAATTTTGGCATAGAATTAAATTATTTGAAAGTAATTGATAGATAGTTTGTATATTGTTTACACTTAACTGTACTGTAATGATAAGTCAGATGGTTAAAAGTTACATATTTATGTAACATGATAAATAATGGCTCCATCTTGATATTTGATTTAAGTGTATTTTATATTTAAATGCTTATTACTATTTTGATAGATAGTAAAGAAGAAGGAGCTGTAGAAGAAGAACTATCTTATGAGACTTTAATTAAAGTAAATAATTTAAATAACATTTAAGTTTATACTAGTTAGTATTTTATATTTAATTAATTATGCCAAATTGCACAAAAAATTACTAAATTTAACCCGTCGTTAATCACATTATGGTCAAAATTATCGCGCTTTTTTTATATCTTTAATAAAACATTAATACATCATTTATTTTAATACATTTTACATTCCAATCATTGATATATATATATATATATATATATAATTGAATATTATTAAAAATAATATTTTAAATAAATTGTATTACTTATAATATATAAGTATATATTATATTATATTATATAGATTAAACTAAGATAGAAGTGAGATATCATAAATTGCGATCATTTTGACTAATATATAACTAATGGTGTTTTATATTATTGACAGACTTATAACATACATTTTGTATAAATATAATTTTGTAATTGATCCCATTTGTTATTTGGGTTTTTCATTCTCATTATCTAATATCAGTATTCAGTTTTAGTTTTATATTTTTTATTCTTAAAAATGATATGGTCTAAAAAACCATGGTGCGACTAATGACGTAATATACATTATTGCAACAAACATTGGGTTAATGAGTCAATAGTGAGCTAATGGTCCCTTAAACATGATTTAGTACCTAATGATTTGTCCATTAAATTTTATTGAACTATTCAATTTATTAATTTTTTATGCAGCTGACTTAAATAACTATTATTTATTTATAGGACAGTGTACCGAAATTAAAACAGTTTGTATCAGATTTCATAAAGAAAATTAATCAAGTTTTCAATGAATCATATGGTTCAAAATATGGAATAATATCAAAACGTTGTGGTACAAAAAACCAAAATGAACACGACGATTTTGGTATTGAAATAATGGATGTTACTGAGCCAACATCAGTACTTCCAATAATTGAACCAAATCCTGCTGAATGCCGTTTCATTAAAATGGAATCAGATACAGAACCAGTTGAAGTTATAACCAAACCAGAAGAAGCTGGAGGTCTGTAAAAATTAAGAATCTCTGCATTTTAATGTACTATACATAAATTTAAACTTAACCCGTCGTTGTTGACGCTAATATTTTGACATCGTTAGTGACGTGTTAGTGTTTTGCTCACATATTAAATAAGACCATCTTGAAAGAAATAAAAACTATTTTGTTACTTATTTATAAACATTTATGCTTTGTATACTTCTAACAAATAATATAACACAAAATACTTAAATTTAGAAACGTTTAGGTACTGAAATATCCCATCAACTTGTAAACAATTTATTAAAAAAAAAAAAAAACATAATATTAATACATGTTTTGAAAAAAATAAATGAAATTGTAATCAACTTGTTAAAATTTTTTACTGTATAATTCTAAATGTGTACCTATAAAAAAAAAAATAATAAAAACATTATAACTTGTAACAAACTTAAAAACAAAGTTATTTTTTAAAATATTTTTGTTCAATCATTCAGAAAAAGAGTTGTCCATATTACGTTCTTCTTCTACGGTACTGTCGACATTGGACGGAAATAACATGGACAGTTTATTTATAGATTAGCTAATTTTTACGTTATTATCTTCATTAGTAACTTGTATTAGCATATTAATAATATCAATATGAACAAAATAATTTTAAGCCAATGGTTCACAAAATAGC
>JACXSJ010002562.1:0-41963 GCA_014851325.1 Pentalonia nigronervosa | reverse complement strand
TAGGCAATCCACTGCATTAGATCCCGGACAATATGCGAGCAGTAAATTATCAGGTAGGCAATCCACCTGCGGTGGATTGCGGACCCCATGAAGTGCATAAGTGAGTGAAATCAGAATTAAGTATAAAAAACATTGCGTTGCGACGGTTGCCCGTGCCGAAGATTTGTTTTTTTCAATAAATTTATTTATAAAAATATGTTTATGGTAATGTATTCTTACTAATTATAATAGTTATAAATGTGTAACCATTGATAACCTTATAAATAAACAGAGATTAGTGGTCAACCATTTATAAACAAATATTTCCATTGTAAATCTCAAAATCCTTGTTTGAGCACTTCCCGGGATTGGGTTTTTCCAAAATTTTCTTTCGTAAAAACTATCTCCTGGTAATTACGAACAATTGAAAAAAAATTATGCAAAATCGGCCCAGCCGTTCTCAATTGATGAATTGTTATACATTTTTGGCCGAAACCGTGTGCGCGAAACATCGTACTAACTTAAGAGGCCATAACTCCGGAACCACATATCACACAGTGTACAAACTTCATAGAAATCATCTACATATCAATCTTAATATATCCTGAAATTTTTATCGAAATCGGTTCGGTGGATCTTGAGCTATAAAATTTATTCAAAATGTACACTTATTTTTTATATATATATAGACATATAGATATATAATATCTAGAATTTCATTAGCTAAACAAAAATTTATAACTGATTTTTTTACTACATATAGTCTTACATTCAATCTTTTAGTATTAATGTATATACAGTAAATTGTAAATCATATAAATATATAGGTAATTGATTAATATATATTGTAAATCCATATTTTTTGTATTTTCTGTTAATCCGACCTTTTCTGCGTTCTGACTATAACCCCAGTCCCAAAGAAAAAAATTCAATCCGGTTTGCTGGAGGAAGGATAATAATAAATTAAGTATTAAAAGAGATTTTTGAATATGTCTCCAGATAGTTTGTTTTGGTTCTTTGTTTTACGAAATTAGTTACATTCGCTAAAAATATGTTTGACAGAAAGTTTAACACCACATGTCGTGCATATGGGGGGAGGCTTTTCGTGAGACATCAGGTAACCATTTGGTATGACTTATTCTTTGGTTAAGTATGATTTCGTACGTTTTGCGGTTTTGGGTTTGATTTAACAAACAATGGACTGTCAAAGTTACCCTAAAAACCACACGATTTCGTACGATTTTCTGTGCAATATTGTTATTTATTGATATTATACTACGTTATATTACTATATAGTATATAGGCAAATTTTTTCAATTTCCATAAATAATAACTAAACATTTTGTACAAAAAAAATTAGTTAATAAACCACATGCTTTACGCGCGTCTTGGAAACTGTTTTATAAATTATAATTCATAAATCATAATAATTCCGGACCATTTTTTAATTTAGATACACCATATAACTATATGAGCAAAAACAATAATTTCTTAGAAAAGTAAATTTATTAAACACGCATTTATTTTTGTATAATTATCTAAAATTATTGTAGCAACTAAGAAGCATATTCCTTGTATAATAGTTATATAACATAAGCTTAACTATTTTTTTTGTATTGTAACGAGTATCTACCTAAATTAACTTATAACTTATATGATTATACACTTAAACCTATATAGAATTTTCTTATAAATAAGTAATTTATGCAAGTCATGATTATCTAACGGCCAACACTGTACAACTGAAATATTTTGATTATTTTTTAACGTCTGACAAAGGTATAATGGTATAAATAATATTACGAATCGACTTAATTAGGTGTTGTGAAGTTCGGATCTCATGTGGCTATTTATAAATAAATATAAAAGGTAGATATACCACACACGCACCTGTACACGTCGTCTAGATCGTCAAAAAAATACAAGTACATCAGGACGGGCGTCATCATGAACAAGGACGAATAGTACATAAGCCCGCACTTGCCCATTTGCTTTTTGGTATTTAGTTTTCTCATAGTGAACACGCCGTTGGCGGCCGTCAGCAGATCGTTGAACAATACAAACGCATACCCGTTAAGGTTCAACTCGATGTCGTTGCCGGCCGCAACTACGGCGCCGGCCACCATCATGACCACGGACAGCTTGACGAGAAGGTCGGCCGCGACGCACAGCATGTAGTATTCGCCCAACATGGTCATCGGTATGGCCAGGCGCCTGAGCACAGTAAACGTGGGCAAGCTCAGCTCCTTGGTGCCGGCCAGGCCCAGTACCAAGTTGCCCAGGTGGATCATCGGCATCGGAAACACGTCGACGAACGTGTGCCCGCCGATGTCCGGGAACGTCACCCGGCCCAGCCGCTTGGCCGCGTACAGCACGGTGATCGTGACGAGCATCTGGCACGCGGCCAGGAACCGATACGACGGGAACCCATAACCGGTCAACACGGATTTGTTGACGATCGTGATCAATGTCGACGCGGCCGCGTATAGCAACGCTGTGACGAATTTGGCTAATCGCGGCCATGTCAATATTTCGGACGTAGCAGCAATCCTACTTTTGTCTTCCATCGTCACGACGGTGGCGACATTCGCCTTCCCCGACATCTGTACCCGCATTTTATATTTTTATTTCAATCAAAAATTCAACGGCCGGAGGTTTGGCGGGCTAGTCGAGCTGTATAATTTTATTTTTAACGATGAGCTGCAAATTTTAATAAGAAAACAATTATTCAACTGTACGTCTGTATGTATAGAGTACATGGTATATCTGTTTACTACTGTGCTGCAGCTGATTGAACTGCTTAAGTCAGGTAGATTTATCATAGATTACATCCAATGAAGCTAGTCAACAATAGAGTCACTATCGTTACGAAATAAAATAAAACAAAATTAGAAATTATATGCTACTTCTTTTTATATTTTCATATATATTTTAACGTAACATTATAAGAAGAATTTATTGTTTTTTTTTTTTTTTTATTTTTAAATTGTAATTGCATTTTAAATTTTGATGAGTGGAGCGAAGAATATAATTGATTTTACAATAATATTTTGTTTTTTGTCTGTAATTTCTTTTCGAAGCAGTAAAAATGCTGATTTTCTACTTCAATATTTTTTCTAGTAGGAAAGTGAATCTAGTTGGTACTTTAGGGGGCTAAAAGTAAAAAAATTCTAGAAGTTTTCAAAAGAGTTGGGAAAGAAAAAACAGAAAAAAACGGGAATTTTACGCCAAACCAATTTTTGACATAATCGTCTAACTTTATCGTAAAATTCAGGGCTCATTTTTAAATCTTCTAATACATTTCTTTCAATAGATAAAATTGCTAGAGAAGATAGTCTTTCTTGACCTTGAGTAGACCTACAATATGTTTTTATTCTTTTGAGGGCTGAAAATGTTCATTCTGCTGATGCTGTTGTACTTGGAATAGTTGCAATTAATTTAGCTAGTTTATATACTTCTTTTAGCCCTAAGTCTAGTTTATTTAAATTCATGAATTTAATTATATTGAATATTGGTCTATTTTTAAAATCTGCTGAACTGTACAAAACGTGTAACTCATTTTTCAGTCTGAGAATATCAAAGAAACTTCCGTACTGTTTTTCTAAACACTTTCATTTTCTGGAAATTCTTTATTATGTTTTTTATACAACTCAGAATTAAGTAATGAAAAAAACTCAAACTTTCCTATAGATTCAAATCTACTCTTAATTTGATTCAAAATATTATCTAATATTTCATTAAATAAACGTCTATAATTTAAGTTATCATCAATTTTTCGATTTATCCGTATTCGTTTTCTTGCAGGGGCTCACTGCAGTTTTCGCCGTCTGCATTAAGGTCATTAAATATTTTTTCAAAACCATTTTTGCGTACTTTTTGCAGTTTAATTATAATTTCATTAACTTTTTTTTATAAAATATGCTATATCCATAGCTTTAGTTTGGAGTATATCAAAAAGAACACCAATGAATGAAAATATTGTTGAAAATATATTTAGTAAAAACTTTTTATTTATAATATTTCTAAACAATATTACCTATTACATTTAACAACATTAAAAAATAGCACAATAAAATAAAACGAATAAAAATTGTCATATACTCGTACACGTTATTTTTGATATAAATGACGGCATTCGGCATTGACGAAGCGCAACAGAATGAGCATGCCCTGGGCGGTTAGTATCGCGGCTGCTAGTAGAGTAGTAGCTACTATATGGTAGCTTGCGCACACATCTATCGCACGCTCTGTCATTAAATGTCACGACAAACATAAACACTAACACAGATAAGTACAACAGAAATAGATGAACATTTTGCCATACATTATGTTTCTTTTAAAGCACGTAATATAATATTTGTAATAGCAAAATCATTTTTGTATTTTTATTAATTATTATTATAAAAAAATTAAAATTTATTCCTGAGCATGCCTGGAGAATTCGCCACTGAAGAGTTTAGACTACTTTAAAGTTGCAGAGCTGTACCCACTTGTCTACGTTTATTCAGTTATTGTCGATAAGTACATTTTTTGGCGGCTTAAAATCTTGAAAATTAAATATAAGCTTCTCAAGACTCACGAGTTTTTCTACTTACAAAAAAAAAAATTATCGGAAAGTTACATACATTTTTATGAGTGTTTGAAGTTAATATTTTTACAACATTGGATATTCTCACTCGTCAATATAAACGATTTCTCATCTAACAATTTTATTATTTTGTCGTAACTCAAAAACGAATAACCCTAGATAATTAAAATGTTCATCAAATGTTTGTATTAGCATTTTATATACACCATAAAATATTTTGATTCTTTTTGATCTATTTTATAGGCATAAGAATTTTCGATTTTTTTTCAGTTTATTTCTATAATTTTAACATGCATCACATTTTCGATAATTATTATTTAACATTTGTCGACTTACGTAGGTATTGAAATAAATTTGCAGTTTGTCATTTAGTCCTATAGTTTCGAATATTTTTGTAATCCATTTGAATAAGTTTACCAATATGTATTTACAATACTACACGTGTGTTGTTTCCACTATTATATTAACTAGTACTATAATAATATATTGTATGCCACACATACCTCTTTTCCTCTCGTAATTAATACTAAACAAATAAAGTTAAAAAAAAATAATTGATTTCCACCACACGATCATGTAATTTTTTTGTTTTCAAAAGTTACCTATATAGGCAGAAATGTATTTGCTGAAATTATGTTTTACACGAACATACCTAAACCATAATACACTATAGTCTGTAAACTCATAATATATTATTATGAGTCATAACTCATAGTATATTATAATTTATAAACACTAAACAGTAAACAGTTTAGTTCATTTTTTATGAGTAATAACCTATTTTATGAGGTACCTACATATATAGGTTTAGGTTACACAGGGTGTAAAAATATTAATATTGAAGTTTCAAAGAAATTTATTGTCAAAACTATAAATCCAAAAACAATAATTATTAATATTTAATAGTACTTTTTCCCCACATATTAATTTATTTAACGCGCCTTCTGGCCTCCTCGAGTAATCCTCACAAATCACAATATATCCAACCGATTCTAGTTTATCTTCAACATATCAGGAGCGACGTTTTGAAATGCAGCAGCGAATAGATTTAGTAATCTAGCCAAGGCTATATTTAAAAATGTTGCGTCTCGGGCTCAAAAACTCATGGCGTCCATTTTCAAAAATTTTTTTTTAAATATTATAGTACTTACAGAGTACAGTGGTAGCCAACATTTTTTTTTAAAATTTGAAAATTTTATAGGTTTTTTGTAAATTATTACTGTAATTTAAAAAAAAATATGATATTTAATTCACAATAGCTTTTTATGAGTGCCTGAAGTTAGAATTTTTAAAAAAATTTTCAAAAATATGAAAAATTTGCAAATTATTTTGTTAGTAATTTATAAAAAATCTTATTTTTATATCTAAAATTTGAAAATTAAATGCTCTCTTTACAAAGCAAAATTGAAATTTTTCGCCTCCAATATGTGCCGCCCCGGACAATTTCCCACCGGTGCTCCTCCTTAAAACCAGCCCTAAATCTAGCTGTACTAAGTAGATACCAAATACAGAAAGAGAAAAAGATTAATAATAAATTATTATTGATAATGAACAAAAATATTTAAAAATTTGTTTATATTCACTTCTAAAATACAGCCACATACCATATGAATAAATATAATATCAAGAGCCAAAATGTTTATAAATACATTTTATAATTTTGGTAATTATTATTTAGTAAATTTTGATTTTTTAATAATAAGATGTAAAACGCGTGAGTCTATGACGAAAGCCATAAGTTGGTCACCCCTGCTCTATATATTTATATGTGGTGTGTCATGTGTGTAATTATTCTGTGGTAATGTGCAATACCGGATTAAATATTTAATGGGCCCCGATTTACCAAACATTTAGTGGCCAGTAGGACCATTTCAACTCTCAAACTTCAAAAATATTTTAATTAGGTTGGTACTATTTTTTAGAAATTAATATAATTTTCTAATATTGTGCCATTAAAAAACAAAAATAAATAAAATAATTAATAAGATTAGTAAGATAATTATATAATGTGTATTATAATACTATTATACATAATTATAAAGTATAAATTATCTAAACGCAAAGATTCCATAATTTAGTCGCCACAACCACCGCACACTACAGTAACAAATTATATTTTAAGTGTTAAGACACTAAAATAAAATATTGTTACATACTTATTACTAATATTTTGTAGAAAGAGATGGAACTCTAAGGCCTGGACAATACCTCTTCCCCATATCCCATATTTCGAGCTTGGTATTATGTATATGATTATTTAAAATTACAAAATTATTTTACTTGACACACTAGGTCAAAAATACAATGTCAACGGGTTAAATAGCTGTCATCAACAACAATCCATTACAAAGCATAATATACACAATTATATTATGTGACATATGAAGTTGTCAGATTGTCCCCCTCAAAGTTGAAAAATAATTTTCCTTTTATCTAGTTTTTTTTTTAAAAAAAATTAAATATTTTATTAACAGTTATTAATTATGATAGGTTAATGGTTATGGGTAGTTAAGTAATTAATAAGCTATTGAGCATTGGTTCATTTACATTTACATGAATATTTTCTATAAAATATAAATTGTCTATTTGAATAATAATTAAAAATGTAGAATAATTAACTAACTTTTTTAAAATCAAATAATAAATCATGACACTATTTAAATATACAGAAGAATGGAAAGTGAACTGTGAACAGAGTCAGATTGGGACATTTTAACCAATTTCTCTCAAATATTTTAGCGCCCAAATTAAACTCCCCTTACCTAACTCTGACACCAGCTCAAATGAATTTGAAGATAGTGGCCTTTCATGCTAAACACTATCACATGCAACCCCCCCCCACCAGATCAAAAAAAAATGTGCAAATGTAATTAGTTTTAGAGAATAAATAATTTATGTATATATTTGTTATTTATATAATTTTTTTTTTAAACACATTTTATGAGGTTTGTGATTTTAATAAGAATGTACATTTTATAAATAGATTATTTTGTCTTATTTATCAATACAATTAGATGTTTTACAAATAATTACTATAAATGTAATCAGATATATACAATCATAATTTACATTAGTTGCTAAGTTTAAAAAATAATTATAAATTGTTTTACAAAATACAAATAAGTTTAAATTTATTATAGGTATCTAAATGTAAAAAGGCAGTTTTCTACCTTTGGAAGATGGAATAGCTCCAGTTTTTCTAAGCCGCCTTACAGCTTCCCTCAAGTGTTTGGGATGTAAGGGTCCTGAATCTTCTTGAGCTTCCATTATGTCAAGAGCTAAATAGAAGGCCCAATCAGAACTATGACTATACAACTATGAGTAAAGATTTTAAATTACCTTCTTCAACTATTTCTCCAATAAAAACTTTTGCAATACCCGACATAGCAATTACAACATTTTGAGAAACAGAATTTCCAGTAATGGTTTGTACGATCTAAGAATTTAAATATTTAATGAATTTGTATTTGCATAGTTATTAACTAAAGTGTTGATAAATTTACATGGAACAAATGCTCACCCTTTTAATTGCTGCTTTAGGAAATACTGATCTTCTGAACATTTCATATCTATCCAATTGTTCTTCAGTGAAGTTAGACACAAGAACTCTAGAATAATAATTTAATGTAACACAAAATCATCATATTATTGTTCAATGGAAAATACCTCATTTTTTCTCTTTCTTCTGCTTCGATTTGCTTTTTACTTTTATCCTTCTTTTTTTTTCCAAATAGATCAGAAGAATTATGTTGATCGTTTGATCGTTTTGGTTCTGGAGCTAAAAATAAATCTTCTTGTGAGTAGTCTTTATAACTAGAGGATTCCATATCTTGATCCTTATTAAACATTATATTTTCCATTTTGTATCTTATGAATTATAATTATTAACAAGATTGAATTTTTACAGTATTGCTTAGAGTTGAAATATAGTTTAGAATGTTTAAATACTTAAAAAATTCAATTATTAATTTCAAAAAAAAAAAAAAATATACAAGTTACTATCAAATAATAAATAATATATTATCAAATGAATAAAAATAATTATTATTAATTGATAATTTAAAAAATGATAGTGCACATTGTACAGTGTAGGAAAGAGTCAAATACTATAAAGCACGGTCATGAACATGTACTTTTTTGTAATTATTAATTCACAAGAACATAAAAACTATAAAAAAAATAGTATATTGTATAGTATATATACGATAGTAGTTATTGTGCTATCCGGGATTAATTAATTGTTTCTTTTTGCTTCAAAATTGTAGGCACTTTCTAGTACATTTTCTAGTGTATAATTTAGTATGGTGTGAATAAAGTTTTGTTAATTACTTCAGGTATAGAATATAGATTGAACACAGTATTTAAAACTAAATAGTAGGATAAAATATATAGCATGATGATTATTATCGTGTGAAAAAAGCTAATAAAAAAGATAATTATTTATAGTTATTATTATAATTTATAATTAATAGTTGGCGGTACAAATTGATGGTTAGAAATAGAGTTTGGGAACCCTTAAGCCCTTGAATTATCTTATCAAATATTGATAGCTGCTGATTGAACCTGAACGACCAAACGTACAGCTCAAATCGGTATTGATAATTTGTTTTTGTATTTCGTAGTAAGACACTTCACAATTATACATTATAAATTATAGCATCTATGATCAATTTAATTATAAGGACAATTCAAAAAAACACGTAAAACTTTTTATTTTATAAAATATTAAACTTCTATCCGATGGTAACAACTTATTTATTTTTAATTCATAGTTTTATACTGCAATGTACAACGCACCGTATGAATAATTTTGGAATCGTTTTTATTACTAAGTTTGTTTTACTTGTTACTATTTGTTGATTAGTGCGTTTGATTTTTTATTAGTAAGCACTAAATAAAAATATATCTTGTATATATTTTAATGCTCTGAGCATTTACATTTTTAACTCATATTATTCTCATCAAAATGTTACCTTCCAAAGGTTATTTTAAGTCTCTTGAATGTCCGTATTATACTGGCTCATTTTGCAATCGACCATATTGTCATTTCAAGCATAGTAGACAAGATTTTTTGTCTGATTCAAAATGTCAAATTGTTGCTGAAACGGAAAACAAGTCTGTTGTCACTATATCTGATAAATCAAAATTGCCTGAAGAACCAAACTTAAAACAAAAGGTTAAATCTAAAATTATTGAATATATACCTAAATGTATTAAGCCTAAGAATTCCGAATTGGATGTAAAATCTTGTACTTATAGCTCAACTACTGAAATGGGTAAAAAAGACATTCCTATATTTGAATATATACCTTCGTCTGTCAATGATACAAATTTAGATTTTAGACTTCAACATTTTGAAAATGATAATGAATTAAATGGAAAAGAGCAAACAGAATCAATCAACTACACTGAAGGTATTTCAACAACTTATAATATTAGTATTAAACAGAATACAGGTATTTCAGAATATATACCTACTGTTATTGAAAAATCTCTAAATAAAACTAATAAGTTAGAAGACAAAGATCATCATGAACGTAGGTCATCCTCAAAACGTAAACACGAGTCTTCAAGAAAATCTTCAAGTAGATCTAAGAAATCTAAAAGACATAAGTCTCCAGAACATAAAAAGAACAAAAAAGACCAAGATAATGAGAAAAAATCTGAAAAAAGACATTCAAGAGATAAAAATATCCAGAGTATTAATCTTGACAGTATGAATACATCTACCATTTCTTCTGGCCCAAAATCATTAAAAGAAGTAGTTATGGAAAAAGTAAAAAAAAAAGTTGTTAAACCTGATATTATAAAATCAGATATAATCAGTTTAAGTGATGAAGGAAATGATCCATCAATCTCACTAATTGAATCAAGTTTAAATGAATTTTTTGGTTCAGAAGATTCTGATAGTGAGCAAAAATCATGTAATGTTGTAGCAGCTAAAGTAAAAAAACGTATATCTCATATTTCTACAACAAGCATATTTGCACAAATTAATGCTAAAACAGTTATAAGACCAAGAACTACAATGTCACTTCATGAAATGGTAGCAAATAGAGTACAATCTATTCAAAATAATATTGGAAGTCATTCGAGTATCAATAAAATCAATTTAAATAACGATCCTAGTTTACCACTGTTAAAGACTAAAACTCGTATTGCTCATCAGTCAAAAATTGAACCAATTATTACAGAGTCTATACCAAATAATTCAAATATAAACAACAAAGAAATAACTGCAAATATAAAATTGAATTTGAGAATAAAATCATTTAAAAACAGTAACAATATGCCAAGTCCTATACGTCAAAGCTGTTTGGAGAAACTTTATACAGCTTTTACTAATCATTATTCATCAGAAGAAGCAATTAATAAGGCTCTTATAACTGAAGAAGAAGTTCATAGTAAAGCAAAATCATCTGGAATTTATAGAAATCTTATAGTTCAATCTTTAATGAAAGCCAATAAATCACCTCAATTACAAGTTAAGAGTAATCCATATTACCCTTCACACATGTATGGTATATGTTTATATGAATTATTGAAGAAATATATTCTAACAAAAGATGATTTGGAAAAAAACGGTTATCCATTAATGGGTGATAATAAATTGGTATATATTTCCAAAAATGCTTATTACTACCGACCTCTTTCTAAAAAACGCAATGGTGATAAATTTGTATGCATGAATTGTAGAGGTGAGTTTGAAGTTGATAAACACGGTATGCCCACAGTTACATTAACCAAATGCATTTATCATTCTGGAAGGCTAAAGTTTGAAAGATCAAAAAATGAAAAATTTTGGATGTGTTGTGATCAAAGACAACATGAATCTGGTTGTGAATCAAGTATTTACCATATGCCTGATAAGTTTGATGAAGATGCATTGGAAAATTATGTTATGACTAAAAGTAAAAAATCTGACAAAAAAGCAGAAATACCCAATTTTTATGCCTTAGATTGTGAAATGGTTAATACTACATATGGTATTGAAATTGTTAGAGTCACAGTCATCAATCACGAAGGAGAAGAAGTGTACGAGTCTAAAGTGAAACCTATTAATCCTATACTTGATTATAAATCTAAATACAGTGGAATAACTGAAGAATCATTAAGGAATTGTTCAAAGAGATTGACTGATGTTCAACATGATTTATTGAAAATGTTTGATAAAGATTCAATTTTAATTGGTCATAGTTTAGAAAGTGATTTAAAAGCATTAAAAATGGTTCATTATAATGTAGTAGATACCAGCATTATGTATCCCCATAAATATGGTCTTCCGTATAAATGGAGTCTGAAGTTGTTGTCTGAACAGCATTTACAAAGAATTATTCAAAGTGAGGAGGGCCATGACAGCAAGGAAGATGCTTTAGCTTCATTGGATTTAGTTTGGAAGAAGTTAAAAGAGGATGTGAAGAAATTCAAGCCAATTAATATAATTAGTATAGATAAAAGGTAGTTGATGAAATAACTAAATTTGTTCATATAATGCATTAGACATTAAATATGGCCTTAAAAATATGATCTCCATAAAATTTATTTTTATATTAAATTGTATGACACATTCAAGTAAGAATGTAAAGAGTACTCTAGTATAATTTATTAAAGGTAATTTTCTAAATATAAATATGTTAATATTAGTCAAAAATATTACTTTAAGTAATGTGAATATTACTAATAATAATGAGGTGGACAGTTTCTATTTCATAAAACCAGGTGTTGATTTTGGTCTGTACTCTTGTAAAAAGCAATAACAGTATAACACTTTAATATTTTTACTTCTTTAAATAAAATTATTTTTTTGTGATAGTTGTTTAATAATGTCTTTGTTATGGTTTATATTAAATTATATATTATTTTGATGTTCTTCAAAATTATATATATATATAAATAAAAAAACATAACACATTGAATGTTATTTGTTTTTATTAATTTTTAATAATTTAGTGAAAATTAAATCACCAAACATACAATAAATAAACTTCTGACTTATATAATTAAAAAATATTTTTTCAAATATTTTGTATTCGTTAATATTTTAATTTATAATAATATTCATGCATTGAATTTAGTCATTGATTTATAATATAATTGTGTATACTCTCTCCAGCGAATAAATGCGCTGAAGAACCGATTTTCATCGGTCAGCAATGCGTTTTCTCGCTGGACAGAGTATAGTCTATTCTTACTAGTTTAAAATACAAAAGTTATAAATAATTGACTAACCCTGGGATGCTTAAGGGCCCAGCTCTCCCCTCAAAGTCATAAGAGTACCTATTTTTGTATACTACCATTGATTATAAATTTTATAAATACTTTATAATCAATGTATATTGTATTTGTGTTGTTAACCCCCTCTAGGTCAGATGTTTTAAATTTAATTATTGTTGGTATTTCTAAAATATATTTATAGCAAAATCAATGTAAAATCCTTGACTGTTGACAGTACATATTATTATGTCACATAATAAATTTAAAATACATTTCAATTTATGATGTTGCTTTTAAAATTATATATTTTAAATAAAGTAGACTCCTGAAACTTAATTTGAAAAACTTAGAAAATGTAAATTATTTTTAGAACCTATAGATAGAAACTTGAAATTTTTACCAAATATTTATGTTAGACTTGAATACGTGATATAAATTTCAAAATATTTTGTTTTATTTTGTGCTGTTAATAAACATTTAAAATGTAACTAAATTTTTTTTAAGTAGATATGCTTGAAAAATTTTTGTTTGTTCTACTGGAATCTAGAAAAAAATTAGAGTAAATCTACAAACATTTTTTACAAGTGATTGAATTTTAAATTTTTAGGACATTAGATATTCACACGTAAAATAATGATTTGTAGGCAAATAGTTTTTGATATTATTTTGTGGTGATTAAAAAAATATTAACTGTAGAAACCTGAAACATTCCACTATAACAAATTATCACTTACCATTTGGCATTCACAGTAACTCGAATTCAGATCAACATAAAGCTGTACATGCATTTAATATTTTTAGAATATTTAGACTAGTTTTAAGCCATCTACACCTATTCACCCTGTTGTACGGCAAATCAGCATCATAGTAGGTGGAGCTAGACTTTAGTTTTAGTGTGTGCTCTTAACAGACTCAGTGGCGCAACTACAGTGGTGTTGAAATACTCTCAACTTTGCTTTAAGCACCCCCAAGTTCAATGTCATAATTTCAAATATCGATAGTTTTATATCTATAATCAGACTATATCATTCAATATTAAAACATAATATAGAATATCGTATTCGTATATAGATATATATGAAAATATTTTTTTCAATGTCAATAATCGTAAAATATTGAAAAGAATTATTGATTGTTATATTACCAAAATAATAATTAAACCTGGTTTTTAATTATATCATGTTTCACAAATTTTAACAATTCAATACAAAGATTTCGATGCCGATTTGATCAAAATGAGTAGGCAAACTTGAAATTTTGAAAGCTCGCATCTGAGTTTTGAATAACTCGAGAATTTGTGGAACGCTCTCTCAAATTCAAGAAAATCAAAATGAAATTTTCAATATCGATTTGGTTAAAATCGGATGAAGTGAGTGGGTTACACGAAGTTGTCCATATAATTGCTATGTGAGGGTTTCATAATTGTAGCACCCCTGCAATACTTGAACTCCATAATAGTTGTGCCACTGCTAACAGTTCCAACTATAAACTATAAAATAGAAAATTTATTTTAAAGATGGATTTGGTTATTAGGATAAATAAGTACAATGGTTTTAAAACTTAGAAAATGTTTTTTTTTCTTTTTTAAATTATTCATATCAGAGTTTTTATATTTTAATAACCAAAGCTGGGTAAGTTGACTAATTTTTTTTAACTCGTTAAGTTAATATAAAAAAAATTAAGTTAAGGTAATAGTTACTTTTTTTTTATTTAACTCGTTAAAAGTTAATTTGGGAAAAAGAAACTTAACTTGGTTATAGATAAGTTACTTTTTTTTTCATGTAAAATTAATTATCATACCTTTTTATTAAAGCTAAAGAAATAACATAATATATTGAAGGTCTTTAAAATAATAATTATTTATTACTTATAACAACTTAATACTCTACAGTATACATTATATATATTAAACCTTTTCGTTATTTACTCATAACTAAGTAGTAAGTACTTATTACGTTATTTTAATACCTATTGAAATCCCAAATACAGAAATAATGCAAAACACTCGCGATAGTTAACAATTTAGAACTTATTTAGAATACAGAATAAAATAACATAAATAATATTTGATTTTTCAGACAATTATTATTAATTTTTTTTATAAAAATAAGTTATAAAAATCAAAATATAATTTTAAATCTATGAAATTAATATTAGAAAAAATAAATAAATTAACTTGACTTTAAAATAAATTAATGTAGAAGTTAGAAGTTACTTAAAAAAAACAAACTCTTTATGTTAGAAGTTATTTGTGAAAATAAAAGTAACTCGTTTAGTAATTTAATTAAAAGTAATTTGCCTTTTTAACTTAACTTCAATTTTTTAACTTGTTATTGTCCAGCCTTGCTAATGACATTGGTACGCCACGTTGCTAGGAAAAATAAATACAGGAATTTTAAAACTAGAAAATTACAATATTTACATAGTCATAAGGTCTTATTTTTTCTTGACATTAAATACTTAAATGCTAAGGTTACTCTGCAAGTTTCAATTTTAACAATAAAAATTAATGTTTGTTTGTTTATATTTTGTTTCTTCGTCATCTATAATATTGAGTAATTATTACTATTAAACCGGTTTCAATATAAGTTTTACGAAATGCCATCAATACACGTAATAACTGCAGTAGACAATTATTATTATTTTTTTTTTTAATTTAGCTAGCAATTAATTTAAATACAATAAACGCCGCTTATAAGACTCACGATTATAAGGTTAGGACTAACGCTTATTAGATGTAAAGTGTAATGTGTCGCTTAGAATGTTTCGGACGTATTTAAATTCATTAAAAAAAATCAATAAGACTCACCCTTTCAATTATATAAGACCTAAATTCCGCAAGAAAATCGTAGAAAATTAACTTCTGTGTTAGTTATTACCTATTATTGGTTTCAAATCATGCCATATACTATGTATGTACAATTATAATTTTATCGCATTTCAAATTTATAAAATTTTAAAATCTATGGAAGTTAATATGTATATGTACCTATTTAATTAATAATATGTACATATGTACTGTAATATTTATAATTATTTAATAATATCTAATAATTAATATGTAATAGGAAAAGTAGGTAGCAAAATAAAGTTAATAATTAATTAAAACTTTTTTGTTTTTTTCCCACTTCGCCTATAAGACTCACTTTATACTGGTCCCAATGTGAATATTATAAGCGGCGTCTACTATAGTACTGTACATATAATAAATGAAAATTATAATATTTACCAAGTATATTATATCATAAGAAATTTGTAGTTTTTTAGTGAATTTTTTTTAAACATTTTTGGTTTGCCCAAAAGCTTAAAAGTGTAATACAAATGATGGAAATTCATAATTTTTTATGTCAAATTCAAACTTTAAACGCGTTTAAAAAATGATTAGTCTAGTCAATTTTTATGAAACTTGGAACATAGATATAAAATATTTTAAACATTTTTGGTTTGCCCAAAAGCTTAAAAGTGTAATACAAATGATGGAAATTCATAATTTTTTATGTCAAATTCAAACTTTAAACGCGTTTAAAAAATGATTAGTCTAGTCAATTTTTATGAAACTTGGAACATAGATATAAAAAAATATATGGCTTATCTTTTGGTAAAGACAATTTTTGACTGGATTTACAACTCAAAATTATATATTGTTTTGAATGAAAAAAATTGGTATTTTAAATGAAAATAAAGTTTATTCTAATAATTCTAACTTCAAACGCTTATAAAAAAAAAAAAATTATTAATGTTTTTTTTTTTTAGATTTTTTCAATGCCGTTAAGAATTTATTTGAATTAGGTATTAATAATTGTTTAGTGCTTAATATCAAGCATTTAATATTATCTTTACAATAAAATTATCTACCAAGCTTCCTTAGAACCATTTTTTTAAAAAAAGCAATAATATTTATCATTTGTTTTATATTATATAAAATAGTCCAATGTGTACTCTTAGAGTTGGTACACCCACCGGCCACACTATATTATCTTAAATGATTATACAAATAATATTACTATTATGACTGTATTAACTGAATTAACTTTTAAACAATTATTTATTTCTATATAAATTAATAATTAACTCAAAGAGTTCAGTTTTATACTCTGGATAAACAGGCATGGATATAGCACATTAAATATTAATTGACAGTTATTGTAATGATTATGATTAATTAAATAATTTTAATTAAGTAATAACAGTTCAAAGTTCTGAGTGATCTAAACACACACAAATATCACGATTTAAATCTAAAAAAAGTGTTAACCATACAGCTTTACAAAATTATATAAATACTAGCTGAATAACCCGGCTTTGCCCGTATGCAGTTATTTGTATTACGTATAATTTTTTTTTATCAGTTTTTATATTACAGGTATAGGTAGCAACCAGAAATTGGCAAAAAATTAGTATATTTTAATATTTCGAAGACAAATTGTAAGATACAATTCTAATCGGAGAAATGTTGAAATAAAATATGCCTACAAAATTATAACTTACTATATAGATTTTTAGTTGAAAAAAATGTTTTACGTATTATTACAATTCTTTTTCTTCTTATTATTATTATTAGTATTATTCTTATTATTACTATAGATCACCTGTTGCAAACGCCTGTGTGTCGTCGATTGTGACAAGCACGATACCTTATCTTAATTAGTAGTTGTTATCCTTTTTTTCAATTTATTAAGGTATAATGAATGTCAATGGTGGTGTATAAAGTATACATAATGTTAAAATAATGTGCACTTGCGACTTAATATACTGGCATACGCACTAAAAACAGAATCACTAATGACATATGCCACCATGATTTTTTTTAAAATTGAAATATAATATATGCTATCGATAGGGCCCTATATAGATCTCTACAGTGCCTTACTATCGATAAAGTGTCGAATATAGGTATTAATATTTATCCAAAACATTTCAACTATCAGTGGTTTCATTAAATTTATTATTACATTAACTTTAATAAACAGGTATAATAAACAACACATATGTTACATCTTTATAATACAGTTTAAAATATAACTACAAAAATAATTATAGCAAATGCACTGACCAAAGTGCATATAAAAATATAATTTTCTATTAATTTTTTCCATTTTTTTTTTCATTTTTACTCATTTCAACCCTTTTAACCCCTGTAGGGATTGAATTTTGAAAAAATTCTTTTTTAGGAGTATTTTGCATCATAGTGAAACTATTGGCTAAAATTTTATACTCATAGATATAGCGGTTCCGACTAGGCGATAATGAATCAGGACATGTTATTTTATATATACAGAAGAGGCCTTTAGCGCTACCTGGTGGAAGACGCGCTAATCAAGTGCTATCTGATTAGGATTCACTCTTCGACATTCGAGTTCGACGCTGAATCATAGAATGCCGATTGAACGCACCGTTTTATCTACATCGTGAATTTTTTGGAGCAGTTTTATAATCTATTATCTGTGTTGGATAGAATCATTCGACACTTGTGATCACGGCTGCTGTCTGATTGTATAGCCTTATAAATAGTATTATTTAAAAATATTTTATTTTTATTGTTAAGAATTTAAAATTGTTTTTAAATTTTCGAAAATCATGTCTGTTATGCTGGGTACTATTGACGAACATTCTAATACTGAATCTTTTAGTCTTACTAGTCGTTTTTTTCCATCCAAAGTGGGAGGTAAACCAGCTTGGTTAGACTTAAAACATATTCCAGAAGCAAGCGAGCTGGCCTGTTTGAAGTGTAATATTCCTCTAGTTTTCTTGTGTCAGTTGTATGCACCGATTGATGAACTGGAATTTCGTGGTTCTTGTTTCCATCGAACTTTGTATGTGTTCTATTGCAATGAATGCAAAGATGGAAGAACGTTTGCTGTCTTCAGGTCACAGCTTCATAAAAAAAATGATTACTATTCAGATGAACCAGCTGAACCCAATGATCCTGATATTACACCAGATATGTGGGGAATAAAATTATGTAAAGTATGTATTCGTGCAGTTTCTCGGGTAGTGTCCATGTGCCTTAATGTGAATACAATTTTGATATATATATATTTTTAATTTGTGTTGTGTTATTTAAAATGTCTGCATATTTAATTTAAAGGTATGCGGATGCAAGTCCACAATGGAGTATGAAAATGTCTATTGCAGTTTACATCATAAAAATTTTGATTTAAATAAAGATTTGAAAGACAAGTAATGTATTATTTATTGATGATCTTTCTGATAGCTTAAATTCTTAACGTCATATTATTATGGCACATATATCATTTAGATTCATTGTGGTTTTACCAGAACATATTATTAATGAAGAGTCAGATGAAGGTTCTGAAAATGCATCATTAAATAGTGAGGATTATGAAAGTGATTATAGTGAAAATAGTGATGAGGATCATATTCCAAAAGGTTCTCTTCAAGGTAATTTATATATAAATTCATTTTTGATATATTATTTCTTAATTTATGTAATGTTTACATAGATATAGATGGTTTAGACGAAGCTTTGTTAGAAATGGCTTATGGAGGTGACAAAGATGATGAATATTTTGAAAAATTTAAAAAATCAATATCCTCGGTTCCCGAACAAATTATTAGGTATTTTTTAATATGCTTAAATAACTAAAAATATTAATTTTAATTAACCATTAAAAACATTGTAGGTACAACCGCTTAGAGTCGCCATTGTGGATTTGTACTAAACGTATCCCTGAGGCTAATGATATTCCATCTTGCCAATTTTGTGGTAAACAAAGAAGTTTTGAATTTCAAGTATGTTAAATATGAATTAAATTACGTAATACAATTTAAAATTTTTATATTATTATATTTTTAGATAATGCCACAAATTTTGTACTATTTAAAATTGCCAGAATCTTCAACCAAGGAATCATTCAACTTTGGCATTTTAGCTGTCTACACTTGTCCTAAAAGTTGTGAGGCTGGTCAAAAATATAAAAAAGAATTTTTGTGGGAACAGAGTCCACTATGATAAAATAAATATAATTATTTTATAAGAATAATTTATAAAGGCTATTTTCTTTACATTACCTATTTATATAGTGAAACATTTCTAAATTCACTAATATCTTTACATAGTATTAAATCAAAATGTGTACGTTTGTTTCATTTGGTAATTAATTAAAATTTAAGATATTATATTATAGCTACAGAGTATTAAACTTGTTACTTGTAAATTGTAATTATTGTCATAGACTGAGATATTATATCATATTGCCATTTTTGATCATTAGTAGAAATTAGTAGCGGGGGGTTAGTACAAGTTTTATTTTATGTGTTTAAAAATATTTGAACGAATAGTCTTGGTGGCGGAATAATAGCAAATAAATGCTGATAGAAAAAATAAGTACGTAGTATTTTATACACAGAACTTTTTTAGGAGGCACTAAAACTAGTAAATATATATATATATTATTCTAGTAAAAAATAAAGTTTCTTTCACTTTTGGCTTTAGCATCCACTAAGCTCAAGCAACTTCTTTAGTTGTAGCAGAAATTCTGTCAATGTAATGTAGACCATTAGTACTAAGCATTAAAAACCATATTTCAAAAATTAAAAAGTATTGTAAATTGTAAAGTTTATTATATCATGGTAATCCATTGAATAAAAACAACATTAAAAAGAAAACTGGTGATGGAAGAAAAATTTAATTAATTCAATACGTAGTATCTACCTATATAGTTATGTACTTAAGTATAGACTCATATCGGGTGTGATACTTGTTGGTACGTTTCACTGGTATAGCAAATTAACATGACATGTAATTTATTGAACGCTCAATCATAGAATATTATTTTTAAGATTAATCTATGACTAGGTTTTGGATCAATAATTATCAATACACTCACTTCCTTAAAAATCTTGTGTAGTTGTGTGCTACACTAAAGCCTTAAATCTTTAATATGGCTAACTAACTAAAATTAGAAATTACTAAGTTATGTAGCCATGAACCCATAAAAGCTCGAACCTTAGTTTATAGACCTTTATTCTGTGGCGTCACTAGAATTTTATAGAATTCTATCTTAAAGCATGGATGCTACTCACAGACATAATTATAAATTATATTGTAATATAACTATAATTTATATTATATCCATGGTGCTACTGTAGTACTGCACAAGCATAACCTGCTGTCTGTTGATGATAATAACAGAAGTTAGAAACAAAATTTAAAAAAATCAAAATTTTAATTATAAATGATTACAGTGATAAGTGATAACAGTATGCTGATTTATGATAATGTGTATACAAACATGTGCTTAATTTAATCAGTGCTTTGTTAGTTGGTCGACTAAGTTTCTGGCTGCTTACAGTTTTTTAATTTTAGATTATTGGTTTATTGTGTATATTTTTAAATTTCATTATGTAGTTTAAGATTGTAATCTAATTCAAAATTTGATAAATTTTTATAGAGTAATATAATTAGTATAATAATGGAAGAAGTAACACAGCTAGATTGTAGCGCACAAACTAGAAAATTGCTTAAAGATATCAAGTCTGGGATCTTGGAAGCCAAAGAATCGACGAATAAGATTATTAACAAAGAATATAACGCATCTAATGGCATCAGTTTATTAGATATAAAATGCCATACGTTATTGAGCTATATAAATAATTTGACTTATATTATACTAAAAAAATGCAAATTTCAATCTATTAAAAATGATCCATCGATTGAACGACTTGTTGAGCAACGAACTGTTCTAGAACGCATAAGGCCTCTTGAATTTAAAATGAAATACCAAATTGACAAACTTGTTAAGACCGCATTATCTGGTTCTGTTGATCCTAATGATCCAGATCGGTTTCGTGCAACTATTGATGGACTAGCAGATATAGAAGATCAAGAAGAAGTTGCAGGGTCTGATAATGATGAAGCTGTTCATCATAATTTAAAAAAAGCTAAAGATGGTGTTTATGTAGCTCCTAAGGTCACAGCTGTACCTTATGATGGTGATGAGTCACGAGCAGTTAAAAAACAAAAACTATTAGAAAGAGCAAAAAAGAGAGCTCTGCAAAGTTCAGTTATGCAAGAGTTACGAGAAGAATATGCAGATACACCGGTTGAAGTGCAAATTAATACAGTTGGATTAAAAAATAAACAGTCCAAGTATGATTTCGAAAGGCAGAAATATGAAGAAGACTATTTTACAAGGTATAAATTTAAACTGTCTCATTTAAAAAATAAATGTCTTTTTATTCCTTTTAGTTTTTTCTCTACTTATAAACTATTTTTTTTGTCTAGATTACCAGTTACCAAGAAGGACAAACATAGAGCTAAGCAATTATCATCAATTACTCTTGGGAAATTAGGGAAAGAAGTGACACATTTTGAAGATATTTCAGCTCTTGGAGGAAATTTTAGTGAAAAAAGTGGTAATAAAAGAAAGAAGAAATTTAAAGGAAAAAATTTAAAAAAGAAAAAGAAATTTTAAGTTTTAGTTTTAAAATATTGTAATTATTTTAAGATATTTCATTACATCGATTTAAAAAGTTCAAATTGCTTTGTTGTATTATTATATTCATAATGATTTGTTGACTCAACATTTAATTACTGTATTATTCTGATTAAACAATTATGTGAATTTATATTTTACATAGTATTAAATCATTTTTAAATATTAATAATAAAAAGAAAAACTAATTGTGCCTTGGAATACAGATAATATATTTTCTAAATAAAAATTAAAAAAATTATAAAATTTCTATCCCACCCAAAATCTTAACAGTAATTTTACAGACTATATATGAAATATATTTCATAGTCTTTGGTAATATTGTAGAACTGTGTTAACCGTTATATGTTTAACTTTTAGTTAATGAATGTATAGGTTTTATTTAAAAATAAATGTTGTATCTGTCAACACTATTTGGACAGTATTGATTTTCTATTCCAGCATCTTTTATGGTAGGATAGTGAATCTCTTTGGTACCTTGGAGAAGAGGGAGGATCTAAAATGAAAAATTCTAGGTAATTTTCAAAAGTGTCGTGTAAAATAAGGAAAAACAAACATTTTTATGCAAAACTAATTTTTAAAAAAAGTTGTTTTATTTATTTTGGTATAATTTGAAAATATAACCGTAGATACTTTAAATTTAAATTTTATTGTATTCTGTTCATAATATATTCAAAATATTGAAATTTGAAACTTTTTTTCTATAAATATCGAAGAAATTTATTTTGTTAGATTAAAAAACTTAAAAATTTAATTTAAGATTTTTCATAAATTATATAAAAGTATTTCAAAAATTTTAAAAATTCATAGCCAAGATTTTGTTTATAAGCATAAGTTAAAATGTTGACGAAATCATGAAATTTTGCAAATTATTTTGTAGTTCAAAACTTATAAAATGTTCAATTTTTATAGCTAAGAATTGAAAATTTAAAACAAGGTTTCTCATGAATATTTAATATGTAACTGAGAAATGTAGAAAATAAAGAAACACGGTTTTTTATAACAGATATTTTAAGTATATCATTATATTTTATACACAAGATAGGCAACATTTTCAAATGCAGTTTTTGGTATAATTTAATTTAATTTTCTGCTATATTACAATAGTAAAATAAATTACTTAAGTGGCAACAATATGTATATTGTTAAGTATTAGTAATATTTCAATATTCTGTCTTTATGGATGTGATGGGTAGTCGCTACGGAATCGAATCGAACAGAAGTGGTGGGCGGCTTTCCAGGCAGGCGTATTTCCGGCAATCGGTTTCGGTGGCAGTCGTCTTCATCATTGTCAGAAGACAACGGAATCGTCGACAATCGCGTGACGTAGACGAACGGTCGCTACGTATCTCATTACGACACTGTCGTACAATATTGGACTACTTATTCGTCTCGCTGTATTGTAGTGGCTGTACTAATATTAAATACTATAAACGATTAAAATCGTTTATAGTATTTGCTAATATTACACTTAGCGAGGAAAAAATTCTGTATTTACGGAAGTACCTAGTACTCACCGCCACTATTTCCATCGCGGAATCGAATTAGACAAAAAATTCTATCGTATCACTTGTACAGAGTGACACGCGTTTAATCCTACGACGCTTTACCCCCTGTACACTGTAGTTAATGACACTCTATAAAATAAAAAGGAATGGCACTGTTAACTTGTAAGGTACGATGGTATACGCTTGTCGATCCCACGCTTGTCCCTCTTTTAGCTGGAATGACACAAACATTTCATATACCGTTGGCCATTATTCAGTAAATAAAAACCTCATTGACACATAGTACGTATATCCTGTCACTGTTCCTTTTAATAGGTAAGAACGCAAAATGGCTGAAATAATATTCAAACACAGTTTTATTTTGGTGTGAAACACTTTTATTTTGTAGCAAGAACAAATATAAAATAAACAGTTCAAAAATACTCTGCTCATGTTTTGACAGTCATCGCTTCATTCCTGTAGAGTTTTACAACAATATGCAGATAGAACACCGTTTCTGCATGTGCGGTCGTCTTATATACAATATTTTAGTGTCGCCTCAGCCATCTCGCTTCACTGGTCTGACCTATCTTAATAAAATAGTAGCTACAATATGTTCCTACCTATATTACACATATATTAAATAAAATTATAATGATGGCTGTCTATAATATACGACAATATTTATTTATTTACTCCCTACGCGAATAGGCATTAAATACTTTGCCATCACCCATGGCAGAGCGTATCATCTCGTTCAGCGTCCCCTTTGTTAAAGCTACCAATGGTCCGTTTGTAGTCAAATCCATTATCGTTTTATCTCCTTCGTTTAAGCCTAAATTTCCAAATTCAGTTGCGCATTGCCCATGGTAATACTGCAGTGTGATAGTATTGACTTTTGGGACCCGCACCATATGCTCCCAACTACAGGGCCTGTGTGATTCGACTACCCTCCATCATTAATGTTTTTGTTTTTGCATGTTTTTGGAACGCGTTTTAACCTACCACTAGGTTTGAAGTGATTTACTGTTAGCTAGAAAGGCCCTCTACAACCTAACCATCATAACTAGCCACAATTAAAAAAGTAAGGGCTGACTCAGCACCTCTTGGTGAGACTCAGATATCAGATATATGATCCTGAAGCTCCCTCATCACGATATGACGGGTCCCATCGCGGAGGAAAACTGACAAAATAAAAAGCAAAAATACAAAAAAAAACCGGGAAAATCGCCTTCTGTTATTTATTTTTTAGATTCTGAGCGAAGCGATTTATGTATGTATTGATTTTACAATGCTGAATGTTCTTTTTTTTATTTTATTTTTCTTTGTGTCTGTCATCACGTTTTAGGGCAGTAAAAAAGCTCCGATTTTTTTCATCAGCATCTTTTCCGGTAGAAAAGTGAATCTAGTTAGTACTTTGGGGATCAAAAGTAAAAAATTCCACATAGATTTCAAACGCGTTGGAAAAAACAATAAACAAATTAAGGGAAAAACGAATTTTTACGTGAAGTCAATTTTTGATAAAATCGATTTTGTTTTTTGGTGCAACACCAAAAGTAATCACAGTAGATACATGGAATTTTCAAAAAATGTTTATATAAGTAATTTCTATACACGATGCGATTTTCAATATATTTTGATTTTTTTTAAGCTATTTATAGGTATAATCAATTTTCGGGTTTTATTTTATTATTAACAATAACATTTTTTTCAATCGATTAAAAAACTTGAAAATATAATACAAAATTCTTCATAAATTGTTATGTGAAAATTAAAAAAAAAAAAAGTTGAGTGCAAGTCTCCAATAGTTTTTTATAAGCGTCTAAAGTTGAAATTTCGATAAAATACGTAAAAATCACGAAAATTTGTAGTTTTTTTTTTAAATAGGAAATTCATAAAAAATGTTTCTATTTAAATCTATGATTTGAGAATTCAGCATAAGATTCTCTATAAGTTTTTCTATCTTTCTAAAAAAGAAAATGTTTATCAGAAAGTCAAACTAACTTTTTATGAGCGTTTGAAATTAGACATTGGATATTCACCCGTTTTCTACGGTAACGATTTTCTTATTTTGATGTAATTTAAAAAAGAGTAACCATAGACATTTTAAATTTTCACAAAATGTTTAGATTACCATTTTCTATACACCAAAAAAGTTTAAAAATATTTTGACAATTTTTGAGCTAACTGTAAGCTTAGAAATTTTTGGTTTTATCAAATTTTTTTCCTTTAAATATCGATAAAAAAATTTCGTTTGGTCAAATTTCTTGAAAATTTAATACAAAATTTCTTACAAGTTGTTAAAATAACAGATTAAAAATATATAGGTACAATTATTTTTTATATGCATTTAAACTTCAAATTTTGACCGAAATTCATTATCGAATATTTGCAAATTGTTTTGTAGTTAAAAATTTATTAAATGTTCAGTTTTTATAACTAAGGATTGAAAATTTAAAACAAGGCTTTTCGTAAGTAGTTTATAGTGTAACCAAAAAATCAAAAAAATATATTAGAAAAATAATTTATTATAGACATTTTAAGTTCAAATTTGGACAAAATTAGATATTTAAATATAGAATGACAATGTTAGTTATTACGTTGTAATTTAAAGAACATTTTTTGTGGGCGCTTGAAACTTTTAAAGTATATTATGATTTTTAATACACTCAATGACATTTTCAAATGCAAGGTTTCTGCAAAAATTAATTCAATCTACTGCACTATTAATAGTAAAACGAATTCTTTTAAAAGTAATAATATCATAGAATACATTTAGTTATGTTGGCTGACAGATCGTCTTCGCTCAGAAATGTTTTTCGTATTCAATGATTTATATCATTGAATTCAAATTTATCACATCCATGAAAGTAATCCATTCGACACATACTATATAGCAGAGCGGTACTCACTTGCCGATCTTTTTTTTGATATAAAAACTGAAAAATGCCTTTTATATTTATAAGAACAACAATTTATTTTTAGAAGTGGGTGAAATTGATAATTTTTTTTTAGTTAGTTATAACATATAAATTTGGGTAAAATAATATAGTTATCATGATTCACAGATAATATTCGCTATAATATAAAATCAAGTCTGTGGGTGTTATGGTACTTACTAGTTTATTACTTACTACCTATAATGTATCTACAAACTCATTATTTGTAATAATATATCATCATTAATAATTCATCAATAATATTTTATCCTTTGATAATATTGATATTTATACATTATTTTATAGACATGTAACACATTATTTACATATTTTTTTATTTAATAGTATATATACAATTTAGTAGGTAGGTACACTCATCTTCCATATTGTAGTTTAAAAGGAAAATTAATATGTAAAATAACACCAAATTTTTTTTTTATTATTTATTATTATGACGCCCCTTAAATTGATAATACTTTCGGTGTATCCGAATTGCATGTCAAAAAAATAAACATAAATCGGAACGTCCGAATTGCATGCCACCTTTTACGCGGGTTTATCCGAATTACATGCCACATCTTATGTACTTATGTCTATGACTTTTTTTTTTATCTTTTCTAATTTTTCATTATAATGACTCACTCGACACTTACTGTACAGCAAAGCGGTAAGTACCCAATTTCCGACCTTTATTGCCGGAATTTTCTAATTTTTCAAAAAACAAAAAAATAAATCATTTAACATTTTTATTTATTTATAAAGCTTATTTTTATTTATTCATATTTCAACTACTTATTAAATACTATTTGTTACGTTTTTTTTTTAATATAATAATAATAAAAAAAATATATAAAAATATTTCAATCTAAAAACAAATCAGTTGGAATAACCATATCATTGAACGTTTTTTGTATAGGTTCGCTAGCGTTTTATAAAAAATTAGAAAAGTTAAAAAAAAAATTTAAATCATGCAGATAAGTACATGTTAAATATACTAGTACACGGCATACAATTCGGATAGATCTCTGTAAGATGTGGCATGCAATTCGGATAGATCCCTGTAAGAGGTGGCACGCTATTCGGATGCAGCTAATATTTTGGACGCCTTAAGGCACTTGCCTCATTTTCCCCTTCCACCCTCCTCGTGATCACTTGAGATGGCTATGAATATAAATTACATACAAGACATATTATCATCATATTATACGAAACTAATTATAATCAATATAATAAAGAATATAGTTAAATATAATCTGCGATAATATCATTATGCATTATAAATTAAAATCATTTATAAAAAAAAATGTATACATTTTATTATTATTTTTTTTATTTTACTTCACTTGTATTATTTGTCTAATTTACGCATATTTTAACTGTCCCTGGATTTCTGGATTTAAAATGGATACAAAATTGTAATTATAATGAGAATAGAGGATTCCGTCCACATCCATCCTCTCATCTTAACCACCAATTATTAATATTTATTACTTTATACTAGAGGTCGTGGTTGTGAACGGCTATAGAATACACCGGTACACGGAGTCCGGTTAGGTTAGATTGGGAAGAGTATTATCAATTACAAATGTGTATTATAATGTGTGTATAAATGTATATATTTTATATAAATATTTTTTGTTGATAGGTAATAGGTAATAACTATAATAGCGCAGAATGACCAGAATGTTTTGTGATAAAATTCGAAATTCTCACAGAATTGATGGATATTGACTTGGCTTAATAACACTAGTTAACAATCTATTTTATTATTTATTTCTGTGGTAGGTACAGAATAAAGAATATTTATGATTTAAATATTTAATGATAGACGATATAGTACAAATTATAAATAAACTAAGCTACTCTTAGCAAATATAAACCTATAGGTAGGTATACAAAATATAGGCAATAAAAAAAATAGTGTTGTTTTAGTACTATATAATAGTTGAAGAACTTGGCAAAAACATCAAATACACACTATGCATGACTCACTAACACTTTGGGAATTCACGTATGTTTTTTTTGTGAATATTACTATACTAGATATAAGAAGGTACTTATTAATTATAAGTTATTTAAAATTTTTAAATACAAATACATACATTTAATATTATTGCATACAATAAAATATATTATATTGTTATAGACAGTATATAGGTAGGTATAAATGTATTATACAGTTTATATAAGTTTTTATTTTATGCAAAATGTACTTTTAAATGCAAATATTATGTAGGTATATAGATGTGTACTTTTGTCTTTTAAAAGATGCCACATGCAGGTTTGGGTTTTTATTTTATTTGTTTTTACGTAAAGTTATTTTATATACTGATGACAAGTGGGAACATCTAAACATGTATTATGTAGATATCTTTAATATGAAAAGGTCTGCTAAAACTAACGTTTTCATTATAACAGTGTTGTCTTGCATAGCTGCACGAGTGTTTCTATGCATTTCGTATTCACAATATTATGTTTATTATGTATAAATGTGTACATATATTTTTTTTTAGAAATTTCGCGATTTTCATAGTTTTTTTGTAGGTACGATAAGTAAAATTGAAATATTATATATTAAATTATACATAATACACACGAGTTTGATCCGATGTATAAACTTATACTCGAATTGGCTATATCGTAAAAACAATATGAAAGTATATACACGCGTGGCACAGGGTAGGCGTGTGGAGCGTGTAAATAGTAAAAAAAAAAAAAAACTATATTGTTTATTGTCCGGTAAACATTGCGCACCGCGGATGCCAAAAAAACGGTCGGCGGACGCGCGCGCACGGACGAGTATTATTTTTAAACATTATAATATTTTAATAATACTGTACAATATAATTGAAAATGTAGAACTCGGCGCGCGCCGACACGAATGCGGTCGACCGGGCGGCCCCATCGCGGTCGTTGTCATCGTGGTGCGGCGCGGCGCACGAAAAGGGTTTGTCGTCGTCGGCTTTGGTTTTTATTATTTTGGCGCGCGCTGACCATCTGCCATCTGCGGCGGCCACCGTCGCGAGGCCCAAGGTCGTCCCCACGTCATTTACGTATTTTCGCCTCCGCATCCGCGCCCACGACTTTTTCCCACCACGACCGGCCGGCGGATGACTGCTCGACGCCGACGCCGTCGCCGCCGCTGCCACCGCCACCACCGCCGTGGCCGAGCCGTTGCGGCGGTGTCACGTTTCCGAGACGCGTTTCGCTCGTGCGTTATACCACTGCAGCAGCTCTCGTCGTCGCCGCCGAGCGTGGATCAGTGAAACGTTCGCGTTCACCGCCGCGCTACTTAGACGTAACAATAATAATAATAATAATAATATCATCACCGCGCGTGACGAAAGTCCGGCTATTATGCGTTGTGGTCGTGATGGAACAAGTGGTCGCGCTCGTTTACAACAACGGCCCGGAACAGCAGCAGCAGCTGCCGAGTCCCGTCGTTTCGCCGCCGCCGCAGCAGCAGCAGCAGCAGCCGAGGACGGCGGAAGAAGAAGACGGCGAAGACCACAGCGACGCCGCGTTCTTCTGTAACACCGAGTACAGGTCAGTGCGTTTTTATAATGTTATTATGGAACGTCATGAGTATAGTGTTACGCGTTTCAAGTGTTTGGTTTAAAGTCCGACTCGACCAAGGACCAAATGATCAAGGACGGTCACTTGCAACGCAGGTCTTGCAACGAGTTGTACGAGTTTCTCGACCGCGGTTTCTAGGTACACCAATACTGTAATCTTTTGGTCCTATTGTTCTTGCAGTTGAGACGTTATAAAAGTCCACAAATCATGTTATGATATTGTTATATATTGCACCAGAAATGAATACGATTTTAAATATATACTAATTTGGCTTCGGAGAGTGGATAGAAACCAGATGGACATCATGGGCAGTCACACAGATAGGTGTACCACCTACCTGCTCAGGTATTAATGCGGTGGTACGAATACCGTGACGACGACGTTTATTCGTTATAATATTATTATGCTTTCGTCGTGTGCGACGACCGCCGGGGACCAGTCATCGTCGGTCGTGAAAATTTTGCCGTGTATTCTGACGTAGTCGCCGATAATATATTAAATTCACGACTTTCGGATCGTCCCACGCCGTAATATATGTTAACCGCCGCGCAGGCTGGTCATTCGAACACATGCGTGTACAATATTATAATAATGTGTTTCTATTTCTCTTCCATTTTACACCCCCACCCACAAATACTTAATAAAAACTGCGACATGTATATTTAAAAACTCATTTCAATCGAATAAAAGTGTACCAATATAATGTCCTTCGCGCACTGCACAACTGCAAATTGTTATGCACATTTCTTTAACCTGATGTAAAACTAAAACCATGTGATTGTATATATTTTGACAGAATATGTTACACCAGCGTAATAATATTACGAATAATACGTAACGGCTAAAATCTGTTCATCATTGTGTTTGCTATCATATAGGCTCAAATATTTGAATCGTATATTATGTGATTTAGTGAATTAATAATATATGCCTCGGACACCAGATATAAGTATCTAATTAAGAAATAGGAATACATATTTATTCATAAACTCCTAAATTACCAAACACGTGAAAATGTGCAAAAAATATTTGAAACAATTTTACACAAACGTCATAAGATTACTTTAATACCTATACTATTAGAATATTAATGTTGCGACTTTATGAGTCATTGTATTATTGTACGGAAAAAATGGGAAATTTAAATACGTAGGCGTAAATGCATTAATAATTTATGCCATTTTGATTAAAATAATGTCGACTTTTGAAAAAATACATAGCTTGAGGCGTTAAGAAAAATAATATTCACAATAACTGTATATAATATATAAGTAGGTATTAGGTGTAATAAATTTGGTATCCATAAATTTTTTTTTAACTACAACTTTAGCTTCAACAGCCATTAGTTAAATACATAAAATGCTTAACGTTTTATGATTATAACTATATAATAGACTTTATTATATATATATACAATACTATAGACTATAGAGTATAGATTATTCATGTATATACTAGTAATTATGTTGATGTATCATAGATTAGAAACTAAATACATTAAAAATTTGCGAGATGATTCATACTCACGGGTGGAGCGTATTCTTTTAAAAATTTTATGATACTAACAAAAGATATTTTGTTATTTTTATATTTTAGTTATATTTTTCTAATGTCGTTTGAGACTTTTGGTATATTTGTGATTATTTTTTTTTTTGTTTCAACATTGGCCATATTTTTTTAACTAACGATTCTATATTATGTGAAAATAAAATTAGTTACTTTAGCTAAGCTCGTTTTTATAATACTGTAGTTTAAGACAGAATACGACGATGTAACTTGCACTCTCGTGTGCCATAACTCGCAGGTCATCAAAAACAGTGACCTAGCCAACATATTTTGTTAAATGTATGAATTTGAATGTTAATTTTCTTATTAAATTCATGCAAGTACATGGCATCACAAATTGTTCTATTACATTTTTATTACAGTTAAACATTAAATAAATCGTGGTTAAAATGATGCCAGTTAGAAATTTAGGCTTTATAAAATTTTTAGATATTCGAGAAATTTTAATACAAAAATTGTAAATAAAATTGTAACATACATAGGTAAACAATTTGATATATTATTTTATTTTATTATAAATATAAGGGCTGAGTCCTTATTATGTAGTAATAATGACGAACATAATGCTTACTAAATAATAAACTAGCGATTTGTGCCGTTTATTTATATTATGATCGTCAATTTAACTTATAAAATCTATAAAGCCTTATATCTTCGACGTATGGTGTATATTTTAATTTATATTTATTTATACACTGATAAACATGACTATTGCATAATTTTTTTCTTTGGCGTGTATATTTGCATTTTTATTTATTAGTTTATTACTAAATAAATAATATAAAATTTACTTTTAGTGTGCATGAAGAAACGAAACGATTAATTTTAAATTATAAGAGTATTATACATTTATAATGATTAAATAAATTAATTTTAGACTAAAATAATACATTATAATTTATAAGAAGTATAAAACTTATTAAATGTCAAACTTAGGTACCTAAATCGTTTATTTGTATGAATGTTAGGTTAATATATATAGCTAAAACAATAAGAAAGGCTTTCATATATAATATATCTACGTACTTTATATTGATTAAAAATATAAATTTTACTTTGTATAGCTATCTGGATACCATTTTATATTAATTTTCTAAAGAATTTTTTTTCTATTAAGCATATTATTACTATTATTGCAAAAATATAACTTTGGAAATAGTTCAAAATTCGTCAATGTATGCAATGTTAATTAAATATAACATCTTACTGCATATATATTATGCCATAAATATTTTAATGTCATGTTTTAAAACATCACATCGTTAAAGAGTGCATTTTGTAGTTTCTAGTATGTAAAATGATGTATATATATGACTTACCTATGTAAGTACATAGTTAACTTTGCTTGACTAGTTGTTTGTTGTTAAGTACACTGAACAGAACATTTTGTGGCTTTTATTCAAATAATAGTGTTAAATTAATGTAGGGCATAGGTACAGAGTGCTCTCAAAGGGTTAACTATATAATTTCTACAATAAGATATGAGTAAGTATACCAGCATACGTTAGGTAAATACGAATATATTATGTGAGACACTTTATACTAAAATAAATTAATATATTATATTTACTTATGCATGTAAATATATATATATTAATATAGAGTTCATTGATACCTACCTAATTATAAAATGATAATTATCCAATCATTATTATCAAAGATTATAATAATGATTAGATAATTTTATTTAGTTATTCGTTTATATTTTTACTTTGTAATTACGTGTTTATTTAAACAATAAACATAAAACTTTTTGATTCTATACATACTTTGACGCAGTGACATCTACATATTTTTTTTTTTTACAATTTAAATTAATAAATATTTTTTTGATAATTTATCTTATTATTTGGTAATAACCAATCACTGAATCACTGTATATAAATATACTATATTATATTAATATATATGTTATTAAAATGAATGCCAGAAAAAAGTCCCTGGAAAAAACGTACCTGGGAAAAACAATTTTATTAACATTCTATTAACACTTATACCGGTATACGTTACATTAAAAAATAATTAAAATATACATATAAATTAAAAAAAAATTAAAAATACAAATTATAAATTTAATAACATTTAATCCTTATATTATGTCTTATATTAAATAGAAATACATCAACGCTTAATTCTCCCCAAATAAATTGTTCACATAAATTTTTTAGCCGAGTTTGTATAATCTGCTCTTTATCTGGTTGTTTGTAAGTTAATTACCTAATTTTGCTCAATGTTAATTTAGCTTTATCAACCTTCACCTCGTTTTTCATATTTTTTAATAATTTCCATATCAATTGATTTTTATGTCCAACCAAATGACTGAACCTATTATTTCATCCCTTATACACGTTGTTGGTTCTACTATTATCTAACAAGATACTTTAATGCACATTCTACGTCAAAGGAGGGAATTGAGGAGGAAGTCGACGAATCGAATATTTAAATCGTTATTAGTTCCTATTCGACATAAAGTACTATTTACATAAATTGAATCAAAATAATTTACTAAGTCTTCCGCGCCTGAAGGAACAATAATTTTAATATAATCCATTCCTTCCTTGATGTGATTTAGTGGGAGAAAAGCTAATCTATCTATTATAACACAAAAATGGCTGAAATCTTTGTCTGTACAATATTTAGTCTCTAAACTAAGTTTTCATATATTCCTATGAGTGCTTTGACATAAATGATAAAAAAAACCAATTATTGTTAAGTGACTACCAATAATATTCTTAAGAGCATTAATAATAGATATTTCGAAATCTAAATGCACTTTAACTGGGTCAGGGTAATATTTACATCTATTGCATTCCTCCAAAATTATTCTGAACATTTTTTTCATATGTCGATTGTGTTTTTCTTTGTAATAATGAATAAGTTACTGTTACAAACTCACAATTGTGTTTTATACGAATAATATACAACTGTAAACATTTAGGTGCAAGTCTAAAAGTTCCATCCATATACTATTCTTTAGATTGACTTAATAAATATAACATGTTATCGATACCAAATATGATAATCCCTCTCATTAGTATTTTCAGATCGGATATCATGTAAAAGAAAACGTTGACTATTCCATAAAGACCATACCCCTAAAATTTAAATGCCATCGTTATAATATTATTATACAATTTTATTTTTATAAATATTTTATTTATACCTTCAATAACTAAATCATTAATATCTGTTGGCTCGACAGGGTTATTTCCACTTTTTTGTATTTGGATCGTTCGTTTTATTGATTCTTCTGTAGGCATTTTCATTAAAACTTGTTTAGGTACTGAGTTAACTTATTGAAATTTCGACTAGGTGTAAAATCAGAAACTTTAGCAATATTTTTTATTTTAATTTTAGATTTTACAGCTTTGATAGCACTTTGATGAGATGCATGGTTATGATCGTAATGAATACTTAAAACTTTTTTTTGTTTAATGTTGATTTTAATATATCTGGATACTTAAATAAAATACTTTTCACTCATTTCTACTGAATAAACTGCGTACATTCTTTGTGTGTTGTATACATATAATCTTTTAAAGTAACTTTTTCGTTATTTTTTTTCGATTTTAATATTTTATATGTATTACAACGATCGGACACAGACTAATAACGTAAAAATAGTTGTTATAAACCCATTTAATTTAGTATGTAATTTGTAACGTAAGTATCCCTTTTATATATATGTGTAACCATGTATCTACCGTGGGAACGAGTATGGTCAGCATGTAGGGTATTCCGCTGAGTGGACAGTTTTGAGCCACAGCGGACCTGCCCGACCGCGTTCGACCCAAGGGGAGTCAGTCGTTGTCAGTCCAGCAGAGCCTCCGTAAATCCGTACAATTTTGTATTAACATATTGCTTAAATAAAGTATAATGGTTAAATACCTCACTGCGTGTTTTATTTATTTAGTTGTGTAGACGTACATAACACAATAAACATATTAATATCTTCAATTTTATCGATGGACACACGTTAAATTTTGTATTTTATAATCGTAAGATACTGTTTCTACAGATAAGTAATGGTTTTTTTTTGCACTTACTCATAGGCATAATACCATCGTAACTTATCTTTTATCAACTATTAGGTCTTAATGAGAAAAACTTGTGTGAAAGTAATAATTACTAATTACTTGAATAATTAATTTCAAAAAAAAAAAAAAAATAATCAACAATTTATTTAGGTAAAATTATGTTTTTTATTTGATTTTATGAACGGGTAGTTTTTTCCGGGGATTTTTTTCCGTTTACTATTAAAATATTAACTACTATAACTAATTAGTTCTAACCACTATCACCCAAAACATATTTTTCAGGTGTAGCAAAACATTATTTTACACACTCATGGTAAACTCATTGGTTTTTTTTTTTTGTTATATTAATTGTTAATATTGGTAATGTACCAAGATATAATAGGTATCATCAAGGCTGGAAGTTGTTAAAGCTATTTGAAAAAGTGACTAAGTGACTGAATTTAATCATAAAAGTGATCTATATAAGTATGTTTTCTAATAACTAACTGTTATTAAATATTTTTCTTTAAATATTCTTTTTCCCTTATTTTCAATGTGTAGCGATGGCTACACTTAGTCATAGGGTTGGTCGCTACTGATTCTAACTTCAATAACTTATAATTATATATAAGTAGTTACAATGATTTTTATTTTACAGTTTTATCCATTACAATTATCAAACGAATAGTTATGTGCAATATGACGTCAAACCACAAAATGATACTACATTACAAGAAGGGTTTCAGGACGATTTATCTCAAAGCTCATTCAGCAATGATGCTCCACCAGACCAGTCGGATGCTAAAAGACATTACTGTGAATTCACTGGGTGTAAAAGAACGTACAGCACCGTTGGAAATCTCCGCACTCATATGAAGACCCACAAAGGTGTGTAAATATTAGAAGATAAGTCCTAAATAAAATGTGTTATAAGCGTATAATAGAAAATATATTATTTAGGATATACCTACGTAGCAGGCATATTATATTATAATATAGTAAGTGGTACATAATAAATGTTTATTGAAGTAATTTAGCAGCTAATATTTCACTTTATAGGTACTCAAATATAGTATTTTGTAAAACTATTCGCTATGTAACAAAATATAATTATTTTTATTGAAGTAACTTAATTTATTATGGATTATAGTATCGACATCTCCAGTTTATAAATAGTTAACGAACGTATATTAACGTACGTTTCCTCAGTCCTCCCCACCATGATTTTTTATAAATATTTAGTATGGAATTTGTATGCATTTGTATGGGTTTATTTTCAAAGGAATTATCAAATTAGTGGTGGTGGTGGGAGGGGGGGTGTAGAAACGTTTCTCAAGCCCTCTCAAAAACTAAAAATAACTTTTTCCAAAATTTTCTTTTACGAATGTCTAGTACGGAATTTGTACGAGTTTGTACGACCAACCGCAAAACGTTTTTTAAACATTTATCGTATTAATGCATTTCAATGAACCATTTGAATATTTACTGTTAGGTGAATATCGGTTCAAGTGCAACATAATTGACTGCGGTAAACCTTTTTTGACGTCATACAGTTTGAAAATCCATGAACGTGTGCATACAAAACAAAAACCATTTGTTTGTACCAAGGAAGAATGTCAAAAAGCCTTTAACACCGTTTACAGGTAAAGATTTCGATTATCTCGGTCAAATTTTTTCAGTAATCTTTTAGAAATATGATGGACCTACGGTTGTTTGTAGTACAGGCTACGAGCTCATCAACGCTTGCACACTGGTGATACTTTTGACTGTATACAAGCAGGCTGCGGCAAGTGTTTTACGACTTTTAGTGATCTAAAGAAGCATTATAGAACGCACACGCAAGAACGACCGTACAAGTAATAAACATATTATAAGATAATATGCTATAATATTACAATAACTATAATAAATGGCTTACAAACAATGATCCTGTCGATGATGGGATATTGTTCAAAAAAAGTGTTTACCATAAAGCCTTATAGCTTACATAATATTACTAATAATTTTTTTAATTATGACATACGTATAGAAAGCTATTAACAACAATCTTAGACAAATGAATATGTTGTGTTGTTTATATTATACGCGTCTGCTTATTATCATGGTTTTCAGATGCGCAGAAGAAGGTTGCGGTCGAGCGTTTACGGCCAGTCATCATCTGAAAACGCACAAGCGGACGCATTCGGCCGACAAACTGTACACGTGCGACCGACCGAATTGCAACAAGTCGTTCCCGGGAAAGGCTAGTCTCAAGACGCACCAGCGGAGTCATGATATTTGGGACGAGTCTGAGACGTTGTCTGATTTTGCCGACGACTTGCTACAGCATTTCGACAGTGAAACCAACAGTACGACTTCGGAATTCTTAAAATACCAAAGTAAGCATTTATTATGGATTGTTTAAAATCGGTGGCGCAGCCCGTTTGATTGCCATGGGGGTTGGGGTATGAATTTCAAAAGTTTTCCCAAGAGGCGTTTGACATTTTTGAGTAAAATCTTGGTGAAGTGCATATGCCATACATATGAACACGTAATTGGCGTTACAAAATCACAAGGTGTAATAATATAATATCTGTAATTGCAATACAAATGATTATGCAACCGTAAAATTACGGAAAATTCGTGAAAAAATAATCTCAAATTCCGATAGAGGTGGGTCACACCCCCAACTACCTTAGTCGCGCCATTGTTTTTGAACAGTCCACTATATTATATTAACCGGTCGAGATGTAATGTTATCGATACGACTGTCATTCATAGGCCAACTAGTCATACCGCTGTCGAAAGCCAACATCGAAGCCCTAAAGCGATGCGAAACGGCCGAGGTGGAGGTGGACGCGTACCTTTCAGGCATCGCGATACGGACGTTCACGGGGGCAGGCCTGGATTCGAGCACGGCTACTGTGCAGAAGATGATCCTAGCCGAGCCGGACGATGACATGCCGGTCAAGCTGTCGGTGGAGTGCAACGTTGACGTGCAGAAGGTCGGCCAGGACGCCAACGGGACGATCAGCCTGTGCGTGATGGACAACGGCGAGTTGATGTCCAGCTTGCTGATGATGCCAGTGATCAACGGCGCCAGCTACGAGACGGTGACGGAGGACGACTTGAGCCAGCCACCGGCCATGTCCATAGCCACGGAGACGGTGCAGGAACTACAGTTCGTCGACGAGCCCGTCCGGCAGACGGTGACGGCCGTCGAGCAGTCGGACGACGAACCGGTGGGGGCAGCAGCTGTCGAACTCATACCATTCGACGACATCCTGGTGTCCAAACCAGATACGGATTTTGCGGTGTGCGAACCTCACCACGGGGTCGCCGCCGTCGAACCGCTGCTGCAGGTGGCCGAGGAGTTCAGCGTCGAGGAGCTTATACTCAGCCTGGCCGACGACGCGGACCACTGTCCAGACAGTTCGGTCGCTTCGCTCATGGTCAGCCCGCAGCTGGAAGTGTTCGAACCCACGTTTCCTGTACCGGCGCCCAGCCTCCCGCTGCAACAGCAGGTGTTCGAGCCCACTCTTCCGCCGGACGGTGACTACAGCAGTACCGCAGGCGCCGCCGCCGCCGCGACTGTCGCCGGTCACCCGACCGCGTCATGTTCGCTGACCGTGGCCTGCAACACCCGCAAACAGCTCAGAAAGGTGCTCGAACACAGGCGGCCAGCGAGCATATCGCACTGAAGCTCGACGCGGTGTACCGGAGACCGCGGAACGTTTAATGAGTCAATAATGAGCTAATGGTCCCTTAAACATAATTTAGCGTCCACTATTATATATGACTTGGTGTTTTATGCACCTCCGCGTAAACGTATCGTTATAAATTGTAGTGCGATCGTTTAAAATCGTGTGTTGTTCGCTAGGAAACGTACCGGTTTTTTTTTTATTTATTATATATTTTTATTGCTAAATTAATTTTATGGTTTTTTTTTTTTTTTTACTCGTTTATTATGTTTTTCATAGAACCGCATAGAAAAAATAAAAAAACTATATACTCGAATGTTATATTATTATATTAGGGGGACGTCAATTAACCACCGAAAAAAAAAAAACATTTACGGCCCGGTACGGCAGTACGTTATATACCATTGATTATATAAATACTAGTGTTAATGGTTATACTCCTCAGTACTAATTTTTATTTACAGCACTTATGATTTAATTGTATTACATTCAAATCTTAACCCATTGAAATTCTTCTGTGTTTTAACGTGTAATAAGAAGCTGTGATTCAGTGACAATTTTTTAGTACATTCTTTACTATATTCGTTATGATTTTACACATTTTTGATAATATTATGTAGATAACTTTGTATTATTTATACGCATTCAATTTCGTATACGGTACGTATACCCATAACTTACCAATGTCTATAAAAAGGTTTTGAAAAGGTATAGTCTAGAATAAGTTCCATAAACATTGTAGGATAGGTTTGATTGTCTGGTATAATTTCCCTTTTTATTCAATGAAATCAATGATTTACTTACTATTGCATTTATATTCTAGTTTAATTTAAAATTTAAATATCATCCCCTTAGTTACTAAGGCTTACAGTATACATTCATATTATGTCGTATACCATCAGGCATGTCAAATACGCGGCGCACGGCTCATTTTTTATTGCCCACGGCTACCTATATTAATGGACAGTTGATAGTAAAAATTATTATACAATTTTAATTTCGTGTCACAACTATGTTAGAGAGGAGTGTGTTGCATTTCTGTATTATCTTCTAATATAATATTGTAATCGAATAAGTTATATTATTGATGGTTTAATATTTATATAGAATATAGATTTTAAAACTTGAAATGTATATCAAATAATTTTTTTCACATCTTTATGTGAGGCTCGCATAGTAAACTATTCAATATATTTGGCCCACTTTGAGTTTGACATGTCTGGTATACATTGTAGGTAGTAACAAGAATATAATATTTTAAAGATATGGTTCCGGGACACCATTGACATGACATAATACTATACCATTATAACCCTAACATAATAATGCTTGTATAATATATTATATCTATGCAATTTATTTTGAAAATCAATTTTTGTGCCGGGAAAAATTATATCATACCTACTGTCAACTTTGTATGACTAACCATGTAATGGATTTTTGTCGTTTAATACATAAACTAAACTAAATGCACCTATTAAGTAATTGAAATAGGGACCGAGTTTACTATTATTTATAACCACGAGTAGGCTTCTTCTACTACAGTGCCAAATTATTTCTACTGGAATTTAACTCACGCACAACGAAAGTGATACATTAGTTTTGAACTCCTTAATTTTTTATTTTAATTATTGTTTAAAGTGAAAGTTTGTTATTTTTGTGTAATCATAAATGTATTTTTTGTAGTCATACTAAATAATGTTGTAATTTTATATTTCTGATATTTAATAGATGTAGTCTACGTATTTTATTGTAGACTGATAATACCTCGCTCATTTAATTCATGTTTTTGTTTATACTTCATTTCAACGTGTATATTTGTTGTTTTGTAATAAACAATATTGACTTACACTGAAAAAGATGTTACATTTTCTACTTTGTAGTATAGTATAAGAATGAAATAGGTTTATGTGCTAAGTCATGGTCATGAAATATATTATTATTATTGACTATTTATTATTATTATTATTATTAACTAAAATATTACCCAGGTCAGTTTGAGCTACTTAGACATTTACTATTTTTGAAGTTTTCGTGTTGTTATTTTACTTTGAATGATTGCATTGAAAAAATTAAACAGTAGTTATATAATCCACTTTGGTTAAATATATTTGACATATAAACGTATTTAGTAGTAAAAAACTAAATAATTTTGAAAGAAAATCGTATTTTTGATTTTTAATTTAATACGTATTTTATAAAAGTTATACACTTATCGTTAATTCTTCGCAATAGGTCGTTGAATCAAAAGTATTAACACAGTGCATGTGGTGATATATAGCTTCAGTTTTTGCTTTGGATGTTTGCAATTCAGATATAGTTATCTATACTGACAGAATTGTTTGGAGATGTATAATCTTTATTCTATAGCGATTAAACAACAATCAATCATATTTATTATTGAGCAAGCCGTTCTCAAAAATAATGGTATATTTAACAAAAAAAAAAAAAAAAAAAAAA
>JACXSJ010002561.1:0-41959 GCA_014851325.1 Pentalonia nigronervosa | reverse complement strand
TGGTTTCGTCATTTGTATGTACAGATTACGGAACAAGTTCCGTATAACTAAAAATCCGTGTCCATTTCGTGAAAAGTTATCCACATTGTGTAATTACGCGATCTGTAAAAAAATAAGTTCCGTTTCGCGAACTGGATAAAATGTCTATCCATTTCACGAAACGGATCAGAACGCGAAATGGATGCGACATATATATATAATATCAAAATTCTAAAAACAAAATGACCACTCTTAAATTTATCCACGGTATTGAAAAAACTCCTATAACATGGGCTGGTCAAAACTTTCGCCACTTCTATTAAAAATTGAATTTACACCACTGTCGGTCGATTATTTTTTTACGAAGATCTCATATTTTTTATTGAGGATTTCGCAATGCGTATAGGTCATAATATTGTTATATTATAAGCTTCAAGGTTGACGAACACAATACAATTTTCGTTAAAAAAGTAGTTTTTAGAAAAAAAAAATAATAACCATATATACCACACACAACCAAGTTGATTATCAAATTCGCCAGCGTTGAGCACATGAACTCGGCGTTTGCGTTGTAATGGGCATAATAAGTCGTATCGCAGCTACATCTTTGCAGTTTATTTCTGCAGTTACAATAATTTGTCAAGGTTCGAGACAGATTACATTGTTTGGTTTAAACTGTTTAATGACAAAACTCACATTTTGTGAGATTATTATCCATCATGATGTAGGAGATAAAATTTGACGATTCCGTATGATAATATTATTATGCGCATTTCCCAAGGGATGTGAACAGTAATAAGTACAGAATATCTTCAGTATTTTTGAATTGACCAATTTGACAAGATTGCTCTTTTAGCAGCCGCATTGTCCCCTCCCCACAAAAAAGAATAACTCAACCGTTCAACTATTTACATAAATTAGACATAATAATGAATTCGCCATTTCAGATTATTGTTTAAATGAACACGATAGTAAATATTTTGTGTTTTACTTTGGCCAAGTTGAAAAATACTGTAAATTAAAATAATCATGACGATATCGTTTTAAAAGTTGGTACATAAGTTTTATAAGTTTTCCAAATTATATTTTCAAAATATTAATTAGAAAAAAAAATCATAGACAGTAGTTGTGAGACTCGTTGATTGTATTTTATGATTGTAATTAATTACCGACGTATTTTATATTAATACATATTATATTAGCACCTACCTACTGTAATTAGTATAGTGATAACATTATTTAATTTTGATAAACGTCGTGTAAAATGGGAACGAATTATTTTGTCGCCAGAGTTTTTCTTCTTCTTATTATCATATATATATATATATATATATATTCAATTTAAACTATTTTTATACCAACGAATCTTTTAAATCATTTTAAGTCACACCATTTATAATCGGTAACATTTACACGAATTATTTGTTAAATCAATATATGGTGTTAAATATGACAATCAATAAAATAAATATATAGTTTATCACAAGAAATAAATGTCTATATCTATAAAAATAATATAAGCACGAACCACATTAGATAAACATTGGATTATATTATTGCTGTTTTTGTCATAATCCCGAGAAACATAGCGTCTGATCTATATGATTATTATTTTACACTAATATGTGTTTATTGACAATAATTGCAATAGACTTAGAAGTCTCAATGTAGTCTATCGCGATGTTTTCATAGTTGACGACTTTTTTAAATTTAATTATTATTATTATTTTTTTTTTTTTATTTCATTACTATTATGTTTTATATTATTATTTATGATCATATATTTAATATTTAGTAATAATTTAAATAAAAGGTTTTATTATGTAATACATTATGTATTATTATTTTGAATATCGTACCCACTTCATTTTTTAACTACAATATAAAAAAATTGATCATTTTTTTTTTTTTATTACCATAACAATTATTTCCTTTAAGTTTTTGTTGTTGTCAATATTTAAAATGTGAGATATATATTCTATATTTAACATGATGAGTATATTTTTAAAAAAATATATTTATTTATTTAAAACTAATCATTACTTATTTATCATATGATTTAAGAAAATATAAGTTCCGTTATGGACCATAGTGCCTTTCAAGTTTCTCCTTAAAAATAACCAATGTGATTTTTTGTCCCGATCCTCAAAAATATATAAATAAAAATCTCTTCTACAAATTTCAAAATTCAGCAAAAAAACAAAAATCAAATTTCTATCACGAATCGTTTTCGCGGTCTACAAAGAGTTGAAATCATCGGGTTTAAATGTGTTTTTTTTAAATATATCAAAAATAAGTATAGACCACGCAACCGAAATATTTTGCCATTGTCTTTTCACGGACATTTAACCCCCTGTGTTTGTCGTACAACGTATACAAAGTTTAAAAATTTAAATGAATTCATTAGAGTTAATTCGCCAGAAATTGTATCCAAAATATTTGCGGATTTTATTCAAAAACTCGTTAGCACACTGTGTTAAAGCGATGTCGTAGCGAACGACAAATTATTATTATTATTATTATTATGTAGCCAGTGTATATAATAATTATTATGTGATGTAAAGTTGTTTGTCTGAAATTGTTGCTCGCCGAAAATGTTTTTTGACAATAAACCGTTGGGATCTATAATACGCTAAAATATTATATAACCGCCTTTAATTCATATATCTATATACGAATCTTTGCACGTCTCGAATCATTTTCATTAAATTTCCGGTAATGTTTATTGAGGGTTCTTGGCCGTCGACTTAAGTGAAAAAAGCTATTATATTTTTTGTCGGTCGATAAATTTAAAACGTCAGGTTATTTACTCGATTAAGTACTGGTAAAGCGCGTGCATAGATAGAGAACACCTACCTACATCTCATAATTAAAAATCGACTCGTTTCAATCCCAATTTCCGTTGTCGGCCACAAAACCGTTACCCATATATTATATATATTATACGCTTTTCAAAGGGATATTTTCGATATTATTATTAATAATAATAAAACCTTACAACACAGTTTCCAAAATTCGCGTCGATAATTTAACGGTTCTAACAATTTTCTGTGCGACTCGGCCAAAGTTCGTTTAATGGACCATAATAATAAAGCTAGTGATAACACTGTTTGCGATGCCTCGTTGTTATCACAGGTGCCTTTTTCTAAAGTCTTTCTAAGGGAGCTATCATCCGTTCTATAGCAAACTAATGTCAGTATTAATAAATAGTAAAATATTATCGTCATACTGTGTATTATATTCGTTTTTTTTTTTTAAATGTATTTTCGTTGACACTGAAGTTTAAGAGCGAACACTCGTAATTTTGAAATTATTAAACTTTTTTGGATTATGTAAATTAATATATTTCATAGAAGCAGTTTATTTTTTTATCCTTATACCATGTTTTTTGGTTAATCCTTTCGCCCATCAACTATTGATTTTTTAAATCGAAGTACATTAAAATTGGCATATAACTTACTTTATATCTAGATATAATATAATTTCATAGTTGAAAGTTGAATATATTTATCTAAAAATTATATGTCAAATATTTAACTCGAATAGTTGTTATTTTAATAATATAATTTAGAGATTAGACGCATCTCTGCCCAACACATTTTCCTTAGCATTTATAGTCTTTTAGGTACACAGATTGATTCGCCAAGCATGCTAGCACGTTTTTTTTTTAAATACAGTCATTCAAAATCTGATTTTAAATTTTTTAAATATACTTACTCAAAGATAATATTTTCAAATTCTTGAAAGTCCTGTGGATTATGGTGATACAAAATTCTGTTTTTTTTATTCCCTCCCATTTTTACTATTAATTATTCAGTGAAATTTTTTTTGAAAATGTCAATGCACTTTATTCAAAATATGAACAAATAATCTTTCAGTTATTAAAATATTTATATTGAAAAAAAATAGTCCTTAAAAATTGTTAAATCAAAAATATAAAGTATATAATATGTAATATTGAATTTAATATTTATTATATATGGATCATTTTTACAAACTATTTATGCAGATAGATTGATATTAATCACTAAAATGTTGATATGACAATGCCCCTAAATATATCAACCACACCAACCCATTATAATGGACATATATTATCTTTAGTACATAAAATTAAATAACTCAAAAACCAGTTGTTCGAATTTCGATTCTGATACGTCAAATTTTGAAAAAATATATCCGCCATTTAGTTTTTAATAAATGGAGGGTTTTTATTTGAAAAACAGAGTTTGAACCTCTGCGGGACACTCCTTAAGTAGATAGTACAAACAATTCTCAATAATTTAAATATATGACCATATATATTTAAGTTAATTTAAAAATTCCAAAAATCAAATTTTTAATAACTGTATTGTTGAGGACAATAAAGTGGGTAAGCATGCATGACAAATCACTCTGTATATATTATTTATTATAATTTAATATATTCATTATAACCACGATCAGTCGACGATATTTCTGCAGGTAATTATCGCGGCTCGATGTTTAGCAGAGACCAATTAATTTACCTATGTTGTTATGTCAACAGTTCTCAAATCAGCTATGAAACCTATAATATTATATTATATTATATTATATTTGCGTAGGTGTTAACGGAGAAATAATGTTTGCTTACTCGGCTCGCCTGGCAACGGTGCATAAAAGTACACATGAACTTTTTCCTATTAAATTTGTTTTCAAAATGCCATCAATTAAAACGTTATGCTCTTTAATATTAACAAATGTTTACAACACATCGTTTAGTATTTTGTTCTTAACGGAAAACGCATTTAAAAAAAAAAAAAAACCTTTACGTCGGTGTTGTGAAATTTGCTTAAACGTAGGTGGGCAATGTTATTATTATGATTTTGCGGCGATAAATATACAAATCCTGAAAAGAGGAAAAGTACCATTTTCATCAGATGGTTTTTTTTTAAATTCTTAATAGCAATTCGTTAATATTTTTGCATGCGGTCCATTTTTTTGTGGGAAAATATTTACCACGGTTTGAACGTGCACATTCTGCCGATATTATCGCAGCTGTATGATACAGAATATAGTTATAAGAGTATACCTACACAATTACACACGGTGAATTATTTCATTATTTTATTATTATTTCTACTCGCGTTCCGACGAGCAAATCGTTTCCAATAAAATAATACCAAATATTTCGAAAAGTTTTGATTTTGCAATCAGCTGTATTCGTATCGCTATTGACAGATCAAAAACCTCTATCGATTCGTCGGCACTGCGCGCACAATATGATAATACGATAATATTATTATGTGTTCGCAAAGTGTGCATACATATTATTTATTAAGCATTAATTTCGCAGGGAGCGCGAGTATTTTATAATATGGTCGCTGTTTGATACGTACATACATTTATATATGAAAAAAAACTTCCGATAAATTGTAGGTATCCAATAAAAATACATAGAAATTCTAATCGACTGCGCCAATAAAAAAAACGAGTGCTTGGGACACAGTGGCAAGTGGGTGTAAGCTCCATTAGCGACATTAACGATTGGCATCGCTCTAGTAGAAGTATAATATAATAAATGTGTATAAAATACGCGGTAGTGGCGGTTAACCGGCGTTGCGATAAGACTCCGCAGCGACTCGAGCCTGCAACATAAATTTTATACCGCGTAGTCGGTTGACGTGAAAAAAAAAAACCATGCTAAGTACCCCCGGGTTCAGTAGGTGTATATTATAAAATATAATATCATATATAGATATATAATGTACGTGTCCTACTCGTCATAAACGCGGAAAATATATAACGAAAAATAAACGTATTTTTATCGAACAAGTGTTAAAAATAACAGCCACGGTACGCGTGTGTGTTGTATTATGTTTATATTGGAGTGTACTTATATAATATATTGCTGAAATATTATACAGTCTGATTCACTGAGCGTGCTCACCTTTATTTTATTCTTTAATAATGAATATTTTATTTAAATTCCGATTGTTGGAATTTTTAAATATACCTACTCAAAGCAGTATTTTCAAATTCCTGAATTCGTTTGTAGTATAAACTATTAGGAATGTCCTGTGGCGATACAAACTTCTGTTTTTCAAACGAGAAATCTTCTCCCCTCTATACTGTAAATTATTTATTGGATATTTTTTTTTTTTTGAAAATGTTCATGTACTTTAATCGATTTTCAAAGAATATTGTTTCTCAGTTATTAAAATGAGTATACTAAGAACAATAGTGCTTCAAAATGGTGTTAAAAAATACATAAAATAGAATAAGTTATTACTTATTTGATCTAGTGTTTATTACACTTGAACTATTTTTGCAAATCATTAATGTTGAAAATATTAATCACTACAATTTTCAAATCACCTGCACAATCCCCATATATTATGATATATCTTCCAAATTTTGAAGAGTAATTTATGAGTTAAAGAACTTTAAATACTTATAACAATAATAGGCCACTAGTACGAAATTAATTCTCTAGTTATCATATTTAATGCTCTACGTGTATCCGTCAGTCGATCAGTCAATTAGACAATTATATATGATTGATGTTTATGCATATAATATGAGACGGTTGCTAGTGGCCTAGCGCATCAATATAACCACCGATTGTCGGTTGCTAGTATTAAAATTATATTATATAATATAGAATTATTCAAGATATTTTAATTTTACACGGAATTAATGCCCAAATATGCATATTCAGACAATCTGTTGAAAGGTTCTTGGACTGTACTAAGTTTAATAAATCGCATATCAACAGAATTTCATCTGCTCACCCTATCAAAACATATTTATTTTTGTTCCTCAGTTCGTTCCTTTATTCTTAAATACGATACTGTACTTTGAGACTCGTCTACCATTTCTGCTCGTAACACGATTGAAAGGGTTCAAAGAAAATTTCTCCGTCACGTTGCCTTTAAACTAAATATACTTTGTCCGCCTCACGACCATTCACCAATCCAACGTCTATATTTTCCTCAGAAAGTCTCGCTGGTCGTCGACCTACTTTCCTCTAATATGAAAAAGCCCTGATTCACTATCTCGAATTACTTTCAACGTCCCATACCACCGTACATGATCATCTGTCCAATCTCATATTCTATTCTCTTCTTCAAACTATTATTATCTTAACTCTCTAATCATCCGTTTTACGCGTATCGCCAATATCTAATAACCTTTTTTTCTTTCTTTAAAATTAAAATATTATTTTTATTGCTTAGTCTGCGTTATGCGTTGCACTCGTGTGCACTAAACTCATTATATCTGCATTGTGGGCGGTTCGTCCCGTATCGTAATAATAATAAAAATTATGTATACAAGTACGACGAGTATTGTAGTGTGGAATTCGTCAAATCTATGCATAATTATATCATATTATTTATGTATATGTACACTAAATTCGTACAACGGCGGATTACGAAGCGATCTGTTTAGGCGTGTTCGTGACTAATAATGATTTCTCCCAACATATTTGTGTTTTAATAAAACATCATCCAGACAGGCGTGCAGGCGTGTTTTGCTTCGGATTATATAATTAAAATAAATGTATAGGTCGGTACGCCGAAGACGGTGGAAAATTATTATCAAAGCTAAGATTTTGATGACTTTTGAATTTTTTTTCTTCAAGTGCTATACAGTTCTAACAAAAAACTAAATTTGTTTCGTTATATAAAAATTTAGAATGTGTATATTTTAATTTGAATTTTTTGTGTTAAATGCATTTTATTGCATCTTTAAGGTTGTTTTTACAAATATTACGTTAATCCGTGTATTTAAACTCATTTTCGTTTATTTTAAGCTTTTTTTTAAATATGTGTGTTCTATAGGTAATCCCAATTAGTAATGCATTAATGCAATTACTTACTCTAGTCTATTGATATCGAAAAAGTAATATAATTAATTGTCGATTTATCGGATCACAATTTAACTCAAATTTGAATGTATTTGTTTATTTTACTTATTAAAACAAATGTGTACTTATTTTGTATAATATAAAAAATAAATAAATAATAATTATTACTTTAAAATTAAACTTTTTTTACTCATCTAAGTACAATTTTTTGTCATTTTTAGAGCTTTTAAGTCATTTTTGAATTTTTTTAGTGCATTTTGTGTATTTTTGGGTCATTACAATCCAAGCTCTAATTATCATACCGTACATATATATCGTGTACAGGTGGTTTGATTTTTCGATTAGTATCTACATATGCATAATTATAATAATGTAATATTAAAACGTTACGTGCGAAGTGTACGTCTGTAAATTATTTCATCAAATTTAATATGCAATACGATTTCCCTGTCATACGACGTGATATGTTATAAGTTAAGTTGTATCGTGTGTGTGTGTGTGTTGTTGTGGCGTTCGGATGAAGGCGGAAATCACGGAATTTATTCGCAAATGAATTCGAAACGAATATAATTATTATAATATTCAAACGTCAGTTAAACATAATAATATTAGAGCGCAGCTCGTTTGAAATCGCGAGAGTACCATCTACTCAGTGGTCATGTCTGGCCAGGTCGGCGAGGCGGTAATCGTCGACTGAAGACCTTTGTAATGAATCTCCTTGAATACTATGTTTTTTTTCCTAATATATCAGAAAAATAAAATTATAGATCATTAAAATTCAGTGTAAATAAAATAGAAAAAAATTGTTACAACACTTTAATAATTATATTATTTTTAAATAGGTACATTTTGAATGGATTATGCTAAAACATAAATTATGAAATACCACAAAAAAGTAGTAAGCTAAAATTGCTTTTTATATTATGCCATGATAATAATTCCGTATAACTCGTCAAATATTAATATTTTCATTGATGTTATAATGTGAAGGAAATCCTTACAATACATTATTGAAAAAATATTTTCAAGGTTCCGTGTCTTCCTAATGGATAATTGCTGTACCTTATTGGAAGGGCTCTTTTTTATTTAGCCGAACAGGTGATGTGTGCCCAGACCGCCACGGCAGCTACTCGTGTTATTTTAGTACGTTACGCCAAACGTATGTAAAATAACACGATTTATACACAATGCATATTATATTATTATAATATTTACAGGACGATTAGACGGTTTTGCGCTGAACACTTTTACGTCTGCAGTACGTGTCAGATAATATTCGAGACGCACGCTGTATAAGCGTGAACAGTATTATATTATTATCATTATATTATAGATCGGTTCGCCTGTCGCTCGTTATTGGTACATATAATGTAATGTTGTTTCGCATGCGCGCTGTCAAAACTTTGACCATTACACCGAGGCAGAATGATGGCATAATATTGCACGTACGCCGACTACAGAGACTCCTATAGAAAGCTTCGTAATATAACGACACTTCGAGTCCACCGAACAAATGCTATTCCAATAGCTAATCAGATGATTCGTGGACCACGATGTCTGGTGAATTTCTTCAAAGTACTTGTTGTATATTCAAGTCAACGTACAATAACAATTGTTATTATTATATCATCGCCCCGTTAAAGTGAACAAAGATGATTGACCGACTGATCAACGAAGATCATAGACTGTGCATGCTACAGAGATAATTTCGGACGAGTATTCTATTGGTTCAACTTATAAGTCGGTATTTAGAGTCGTAAACTCACATAAAATATTTTTCGAAAGTTTAAAATATTTATCATGTATGCAGGGGAGGGGGCTTGGTAATTTGAAAATTTTGGTGATTAATATTAATTTTTTTAACGTAAATAATTTGTGAAAATAGCCCAAATATAACAATAGTTAATACTAAATAAAATATTATTTACACTTTGTAATATCCGAGAAAATCACAGAGATTCCTAGAAAGCATCGTAATATGATTACACTTCAAGATTATCGACCAAACAGTATTTCAGTATCTAATCAGGAGTGTACCACGAGGTATATGGCATTGGAGCAGCTTGGACCACGATTTCTGGTGAATTTCTTCAAAGCACCTGTTTTAGTGGTTATAAATTCGCGTCGTCGTACATAAATTATTTTAATCATCGCTCAGTTATCGAGAAAGGTTAGAGGATTTGCCGCTCCAGTCGGTATACGTATTGCTGTTTTGTTTTAATATAACCGGGTTAAATACACTAACCATATTGTTAAAACATTAATTAATCAGTTTCGGGAATTTCAATTTTGTACATATCCATACTGAGTATGCGTTTATATATATATATATTTGAAAACTTAAATGATAAATAGAATCTAATGAAAATCGTATTAATTGGGATATAAGAATTATATAGTTTTAACGTTTTTGAATGCAATAATATAGTATATTTACTCATTATATAGTGTTATAATAAAATAATAAAATGAATCCATATGTTTTGAAATACAAGCATATAAAAGCATACACTAAAATATAATTATAAATTTAAAAATACCAAGTCCCCGTGAATAATACATTATGACAAAATAACTAAAATCGTTATTCTTGAATTAAATATCCAATATCGTCTAGATTTGAACTTAAAAAGTTCATAAAAGAAATATTTTGATTTTATATTCATAGATTTTAAGAAGAACTACTTACTAACCAAGCCTAACAATTGTTATGAAAACTTTAAAATAATACGACATTTAAATTGCCTATAAATAACTTAAAATTATTCTTAATATTTTGACAATTTTATTGAGTATAAAAATGATAATTTAAGTAACGGCGTAATACCTAATTTAAGTTTCTACGATTTATATTTTTTAAATTCTTACATAAAATGAAACTAAAAACGTTTGAAAAGAAATCGTGATTTTACATTTAAATATTTAATACATCGGAGTTCAAACGTCAGTCGCTCATGCAAAATTGTTTTTTTTTACTGCAAGAAAAACTAATATGGAACCTTATATTAAATTTTCAAATTTAAAGTATAAATACGTAATATTTTATGATATCTATATTTGAAAATAACTTTAAAAATTTGGTAATTTTAACGAAATCTACAACTTTAAACGCTAATAAATAAATATCGTATGTATTTTGAAATTTTTAGTTGGTATATATGAATAACTTATTGAATTTCCAAGCTTTCTGCCCTAAAACAAAAATTGTATCTTACCTAATTAAATCGAAAAAAAGTTGAATAATATGTAAGATATTCAATTATTAGCACAAAAATGGGCTAAATATTTAAAATTATTTCATGTCTAATCAATGGTTTTATGAATACTCAGTGAAAATGTCATGTATCTATAGTTATTCATTTTTGAATTATAACAAACAACAAATTTGATTCGGTCAAAAAAAGGTTATGTGTAAAAATCACTCCACTTATTGATTCTAATAAATAGATCATTCGTGTCGTTATTAGACAATTTGTGAAGATAATCGACTAAATTTTTATATGGAAGCTTAGAAAAAAAAACATACCGACCTAACTAAAATAAAACATAACCAGGGTATATTAACCGTAGTCCTAATTATTGCACAATTATTGTATGACAGAAATTCATGCACGGGTACTCACTCAGATGGTTCGTCGGCGTTGCCCGTCTGTCGTAGTTTTTCTTCAACAGGCTGTCAAGTATCTGAAGATGATTCATTTTTGCACCGTACCTGCGAACAACACAAAACGACGACCGATCAGAGATATTTTAAAAATATAAATTTGTTGTCATCTATATATCTTTCAGTTTATATTTGTTTTGACTAAACTATACAAATTTTATTGTAAAGGTTGTCTGTTAATTCCATATTTAATATTGTTTATGATGATATTTTTAAATATTATACAAACGCGGAAATCGATATATAATATCGTACATGTATAATGACGTATATAATATATAATATTTTTCGCACGAGAAACAAATATGTCGGTCGACGTGGCCCTAGCTATTTCTGCAACTTGACATCGATCAAAATAAAAAATTATTACTTCAAAACGCGACGAAACTCTGTTCCCTCTCTCGTCTCTCCTTAGGCGAGGCGTAAAATCGTTATCCCACGAGAGGCTCGTAAAAATTAAAAAAAAAACTAATAATATTATAGAACGATCGTCGCCATCGATGTTGTGGTGTCATCAACCCCCGACCGAAAATTATTATTGAAAACCGTGTTCGGACCGTAAAGTAATATTATTAAAACACACATTCACACACGCACACCTTTTTAATACAAATCGTGTACACACGGCGTCTCGTGTATGCAATTTAACGGCACACGCGCGCTCGGATAAAATATTATTGTTATTATTATTTTGTGTTTGCTTATAATATTATTACGTCGCAGGTAACAAAAATTCGCACTGTGCCGAAACATTTCGCGTATTTTTAAGAACGTAAAATGACGACGTTATTATATATTATTTCGTTATGGTACCGCGAAATGTAATTTGTTCAACGTCGTTCAACTTTCCGAAAATGCGTTCGTTTCACTTATCCGACATATGGGTAAGAGCAGGTTATGCGAGCACACACACACACATTATTATTATAATAACATAATACGAGTGTATAATAATGCTGCGTACCTAGCGAAGGCAGTATAACATAATAATATAATATAATGTCATAATCGCTGTGCCGGTTATCAATTTTTCGATGCAAATTATGTGTCTCGCTGGCACTAGCGTATTATTATAAATACCGTCACATTATATATATATATATATATATATATATATATATATATATATATTATACATTTTTTTGTAAATACGATTCAACACGATGTCGACTACAATTACAACTACCAAACGATAAACACGTACTTATAAAATGTGCTGGTGGGAAACTCGCGGTTGACTCTATCCGACGAGAACGGTTCTGCGCTTAAAATCATAAACAAATACAACGCTAATAAAATATTATGTTATTATCATAATAATATTTTCCACGTGAATGCGATACGATATTATTTTTTCATAATTAAAAAGTACGCTATTCGTCTACTAAACGTTTGCGCTGATATTATAATAACATTTTGATTATCTCTATAATTTTTAAGATATATATTGATTGACTACTGTTTATTCGTCGTTGTCAATCCAAATTCTTACTATATAAAACATACAAAACGTATTTATGCCCTCATTGATATACATTTGTAAAGAGAGGTGAGAAAAAACAATTAGCGCCAGAGCCGGAAAATCCTAAATAACAGCTGTAGTAATCGGGAAAATATTAAGTAGAAACGAGAAACGATTATTATTAGTTTGGAAAATATAAAACGGTTCTGTATTTTTTGACACAGCAGAGTATGGAATTATTATTATTATTATTTATTTATTTGTTTCGACAATGGTCATGATAATATCGTACTGCTGCGACAGTTTAAGATAATAGCGCGTGTAAAATATATTTTCGCCGACGCCTACGCCGAGGAATTTTATTATAAAATATAATTAATTAAAATTTCGTTTACGCAAAAACTTGTTCTGTAAAGCAACGCATGTACGAATTTTACGATACAGCATTAATTTATACCCGTTGTTTACATAATAATATGTAATGCGGGTAAATAAAAAATTAAAACTCGAATTTAGTGTTTTTCTGTGTCTAATCTTGAAATTTTCGCTTTTTTTTCGAAAAATTAAATCACCGCATTGATTTTGAGTTTATAAGCGAATCTCATCTGATAATCTTCTATGTATTCCGCAAGTCTTACATATTGAATTATTTCTATTTTATATTGGAGTGGTCGACCTTTGAGTTTTGTTTCTCCTCCGCAGAGTGTTTATTTAAAAACTTTGTCGTTTTCTTTGTTTGTATTGCACAAAAAAATGTCAACCACGTAAATAATTAGATTAAAAAGAAACTACTACTACTTCAAAAAAAAAAAAAATCCGTCTTGATCAAAACGAGTACTGTTCTATTTATATCGCCCAATAACACTTTTTTTCTTCAAATTTTCTTCTAATCATATTTACTGTGAACTAAATGGATAAATATAATATATATATATATATACTTTTTTTTATTAGATTTTCCATTTATCACTTTTAAAATAATTGTTTTCATTCGAACGCACACACTTAAGCTAAAAATAAAATTGGACAAATATTGATTGATCGAAGTAAATTGGCCCATCTGAGTTTTCTGATAGATTTAATGTACTCTATGACGTATCTAATTTTTTTTCCCGACTAAATTTAATCAACTTACATTTACTCTCAGTTTTCAAAACAAAAAAAAAAAAAAAACTAAACTTGTTCCTGTATAAAGTTTTAAAACACTGTATTCGTATAGTGGGAATCTTGTCATGATAACACCGAACGATTTAGATAACAATAATATCATATATATATTATATTAAAACAAAATATGATAAATGTTTGTCTTCAGCGTTTTATTTATCATCATAATATATTATGCATTATAATATATCTACTATGTATATAAGCGTTATCCACGATTTTGGGATCACGACTTTCATGGTGACTTTCCGATGCTGTACAAAATTTAAGCACGGCGTATAAAATATTGGGAACCCGACCTTGTACATAATATAATATCTTTTTGCGTTATATTATTTTTAAGTTTTGATGTGTGTATATACCTGCGTGGAATGTTTAAAAATATAAAAACAACAATATTTGAATATTGTTGTTTTTATATTCGTACCTGCTATAAGTAATGCGATGTATATAGACTACTACTACTACAGGGTTCAACTAAAAGAATATTATTTTATTTATACAATACTGGCATAACATTATTATACTTGCAATAGCTAATAAATATTGTATATGCAATGTTTAACTTGACAATATTAATGGGTTAAGGTCAAAGTATTTTTGATGACCGAAATAATATAAATATAATGTTAATTTCGTTTTATATAAGTACAAAATACTTTTGCATAAAAAGGTATGTATGTTTACAAACTTATTTCATATACATTTCTTGCATTGTACACGGTGAAGTCGGTCTGGGCAATGCAATAATAAACTTATAAGCGTATACTTTTTATCACTTTATAGGCACAAATAGTGTGACGTCACGTTAACGATTGATAAGGCCGATGGTTCAAAGTAAACTGTTATCGCGCGGTTCACCACATGAAAAGTACACAAACGTACAATAATTATTTTTTTAAATTAGTGTTTTTTTGTACTCGGGTTAAATTTTAAGCATTTTAACTATTAAAAACGTATTTTTTATAAGTGTTTACATACACAAACGTAAAGTGGACTATTTTTTTGTTATTTAATTGATAAGTTAAAATTGTCCCAAACTTATTGCCATCGATATGAGATCAAATTTGATATGATGAAATATCTATTTACCTTCTTAGTTTTTACTTATTTTATGTTTTGATATTGTAAACACTCATACGCCTTTTTTTTCAAGTATTTACAATACTACTAAAATACTTTTACTGTAAATTATATTAAATACTAGGCACAAAAAAATAATTTAAAAAAAGTATTTGGAATTTTTATCAAATACTTTTGGTTTTATTTTGTAGGTTTGTAATCAACATAACATAGTACACATATAATATTTATTTATTAAATAATTGCTCGTTGTACTTTAGAAACATCATATATACAAAGTTTTTGTCGGCATGTTAGTTCTTTTTGATTCTAAGCGGAGCGGACCGACAAATGTATTGATTTTACAATGATGTGTCTTTTTCCTGTATACACGATAAGTTGTTGAAATGTTTAGTTTTCCTAATTAGTATCTTTTCTGGTAGGAGAGGGAATCTAGTTGATTATTTAGTAAAGTCAGTTTTGAAAAACATCTGGAAAAACAGGAATTTTTACGCAACACCGTTTTTTGAAAAAAATCAATTTTATTTTTTTGGTGTAAATCAAAAAAAAATTACTGTAAATGCATGAAATTTTCACCAAATGTTTATATAACCATTTTTATACATAATAATTTCATAATCTTATAATTTTATTTATAGGCATAATAAATATTGATGTTTTTTTTTTTTTTTATTATTGTCGATGAACATTTTTTTATTCGCTCAAACCGTAGTTATTTGATTTTTTCACCAAATGTTGAGATTATCATTTTCTATACACCAAACATTTTAAAAATATTTGGACACTTTTTGAGCTAATTATAGGCTTAATAAATTGTCAATGATTTTAAATTGTTTGTTTATAAATATTGATAAAAAAAAAAAAAATTGTTGGACTAAAATGCTTGAAAGTTTAATACAAATTTCTTCATAAGTTGTTTTATTAGCAAATCAAATATATTAAAAATACATAAGCACAATTTTTCTTTATAAACATTTAAATATATAATGAAATCATAAATCTAATCATTGATGATATTTTAATTGTATAATATTTATGGTAGCAAATATAGCACAATTTTGATTAATATTTATTTACAAAAAATACTTATTGTACGTCCACATATTTTTAATAAGGTGATCCACGATAACAATTTGTTTTGAACCGTCAGTCTTATCAATCGTTAACGTGGCGTCACTACTATTTATGCCTATTATATATTAATAAATATAAATATCCATATAAATATATATATATATATATATATTTCAGTGTCTCCGAAGTTTGATGATAATTGAAAAACCCGGATTCTGACGTAAGTCGATAAAAAAAAAAAAAATAAAAAAACTGCCTTTACCGAGTAAATCTAGGAGAAGGACTCATAAAATATAGCCTTGACCTGTGTTCTTGACATAGGTCCTTGGGTGAATTAATGGCTCGGATCCTTATATCGAGCTTTTAGGGGTCCATAGACAAATTCAAAATGGCGGTCATCTTGCCTGGGCTGCCGTACATAGAATATCGGACCGATTTATAATCATACATTTCGATTTTGTTTTGACCAATGAGTTATCGCGATTCCGAAGACGAAAAATCTAATATAATCCATTATGGATCCAATGCACTATAAAATAATGAAACGCTCAAACGCGCTTACCTATACATACAATATATGAGTCAATAAAAAAATAAATCTATTATAAATTCAACAAATTTACGATTTTTATCATAAATATTATTATGTCGATTAGTGCTTAAATTTTAATGACATTAATTATAATTATAGTTATAGGCATTTTAAACGTCGTATTAAATACGATTTTATTTTACGTTTTATGTAGGTAGTTCATATAATTCATAAAAATAACAATAATCGGTCTGATATCAATATATGTATATTGTAAAAAAATTTACTTAATTTAATTTAATATTTTCAGCGTAACATAAATAACAACACTTTTCAATGTATTTTAGATTAAATTTTAATTAGTTTTCTAATGGAAAACATGCATAAAGAAATGTCGATGAGTAATTTACTAGAAAAAGAAGAAAATTATTTTACTAACCTAATTTGTAAAACAATATTATAAAAAAATAATTAAAATTATTAGTTTTAATTCGTTTTGTTATTCTAGAAAGCGTATACATTAAAAGACGGATTAGACGTTGACCAGAGGAGGTTTCAGGTTTCTCGGCGAGTTTCAAATAAAAGTCAAAGTATTTTAGCATTAACTTTTCAAAATAAATGTTTAAAAAAAAAAATTAACAATTGAGGCATTGTACGCTTTTGAAGTATTTTTATTTTAAATGTTCATAAAATGAAATTCATGGACGTTTTGTAATTATATAACTTGAGAGTAAAATTCGTAATACGCTATACCACGAGTTTGTATTTATTTTTTATTTATTGTAATTAACTGATATGTAATACTTTTACAATATTACAAAATTGTATATATTATAAAACAACTTTATTCTAAGTTCCGAATAGTGTAAAAATCATAAAAAATGTTTGATTTGTTTGAACATGACTAATTTTTTATACATAATAATATGATTGTTTTTTCATATTATTAACATTATCTGCTATATGTATTTACTTCAAATTTAGGCTCTACCTAAGTGTTGTTTCCAAGAACCATTGGGTGTCATCACTCATCAGTTGATCATTCATTTTCGTGAGTTTATTAGATAATAATTAGGTTAAAATACACAGTCGAGGCTGGCCGAGGACCGCTGTTGGGATTGTGGGAGCTTTGCCGTCCTTCTTCTGATCCGTTATACATTTATTTTACCATTACCCACATTCGACGCAAAGGTGGAAAATATTTTTTTCGCAAAATGCCTTAATCCTCCGGCTACAGTCTACATATTCTACATATCAACGAAACGAAACAGGACAGAATTAATTCTCGTCGAGATGATTTTAAAAATATTCAAATTTGTCCGTTTCGGCGGCCATATTATATTCCTATTTTCATACATTTAATAATTATTTTAATTCTCAAATACTATTATAGTAGTGAAACAACCGCTATAAATTAATTTGTTTAAAAACTAACAAAGAATTTACGTGGGGAAAAGAAGATTGAATTACTTTTATCTTTTTGCGGATAATAATGAAAGTAAAATTAATATCAATTTCTATTCCGACTAACCAAACCGCACCATATCTTTACCAGAAGTTATTCAAATTTTAAATTACAGAATTTCTGAAAATTCCATTGTTAGAAATATTTTTTTTTTCGTAGGCTTTGTACTGAAACATTTTAATGAAGATTTTTGGTAGACTATTATAATAATATTATAGTGAAATTCGAAATATTTAATTTTTTTTTTTTTTTTTTTTTGTATTTCTTCATAAGAAATTACAAGTATTTTGTTTTAAAAATATTATATCATAAATAATTTTTACTTTAAAAGTTTGTCTATCAATACACCTTCAAATGTAAGGATTAAATTTTAGTTTTTTTTTTTCAAACAATTAATATTGAAATTTTTATTTCATGCATTTGTTAAATATTAAAATATAAAAAAAAAAAATGAGTAATTTTCAATGTACATACTCCGAAGTGTACCTTAATACGATTTATTTAGATTACGAATTCACACAAATAGTACGAAATAACTTTTTTCATTAACTCAATTAAGTCAATTATTTAGTATCTCAAAATGAAAATATAATAAAACAACATTTTTTAAAACAATATATTATTTTTAGATGGCTTTTATGTATAATAATATTATGCTATTTCAAACTATTATATTCAGTAAAGTAAAACAATTTATTTTTAAAACAGTTTCTACATTTGCAACAGTGAAAGAACCCAACTCCATAATAAGTTTTGTCATTTTATCACTAAAAAAAAAAAAAAATATGTTTTATACAAATATGTTATGAATTTTTTTTTTTAACTTGAAATTCAATACTTTATAATTCACAGTAATTTCTGTCCGCAATAAAATATTTGTATAACCAAATTATGATAGTTTAGTTGTTTAGTAGTTTATGTATTTTATTAATATACATAATATATATTGTAATGATTGAAAACGTGTTTATTATTATTTTGCCCAGCCATAATATGTATTATATTTTACAAAATAAACCATCGTAAAAATTTAAAATACACAAACGATTGATAAAATCAAACGTTATCCTTTACTATTAACTCACTCGATATCTGACTCAATATTATGGAATATCGGAATACAATATATTATTAATAAATATTTACGACGAGTTTTAGCGATGATGTTTGTTTGTGCGATATTGAATAGATCAACCTAAGTTTATCGGAGAGTATTGTTTAATGGTATAGCATTCAATTGAAGTCGAACATATTATTAAATCTATGGGGAAATAAAACGTCGTTTCAAGCATATTGTGAGAGGCGGACACTTGGGATATGTCGCGGCAGCATTCCACTCGATCAAAACTCGCTATAGACTTAAACCCAAAATTTTTCCATCGAAATTTAAACCATAGTTTTTTATGAAATAATTCAAATGCTCTACGATTTAATATACTATTATATGTATCGTAAAACACCGAACTTAATAATATTTTGAGTTTTCGACTTGCGGAAGTACCAAAATATGTTTGTATTTCAAAAATAATATTTCCGGCGTAATTTCATTGAAAAACAAACGTATATGATTCTCTCGTTTCGTTTTAAGTAAACTCGGTTGTTATTAAAAGTAAGGTACATGTGTAATAGTATCCTTAAATGAATTACAAGGTAAATTAATAATAATATAATATGTTCGTATCACGTAGTAAGACAGTACGAACACAGTCAATAACTATGTCGTAAGTGTGTCACGTGCAATGTTTGAAATTCGGTCGGCGAAGTCTTGGACCGGTAAATATAATAATATTATCACATCGTTTTGTCACGTTTCGTATGATGATGTTATTTATTTTATACTTACTTCCGGCGGATCATGTTATATTATAATTGATAAATCCCGATAAGATGACAATTATTGAAATGTTTATAAACAGTACAATACTATCGCATCATCGATCCATGAATATTTAAGATTTTACATTTTAATATTGTCTCGATTTTTCAGTTGGTAGGTATTTAAATACTAATGAATGTATGAAAAATATCAATAAATTTACTGTTCATAAAAATTTAATATAAGTGACTTAAATTAATATTACAGTGGAGTAATAAAGTATTGTTTTATTTACGACAGCAACAATTATAATGTATAATGAATGTCAAAAAAATATTTAAGAAAATAATTTGGATATTACTGTTACGCCGATTTTTAAAGGAAATTAATGCAATCGTTATAGTATTTTTCAATTGGTTTTGAAGTTATTTCGTCATAAAAAATTAAATCGTACTAACATAATCATAATATGGATATATCCATTTAGCATACAATTTAATTCAAAACTATTTAGATTAAAAGATTTCAATGTTTAAAAAATTGAGTTATATACCTACTAAAATATTCAAATACCTAATGAACTATCCAACGGCTAAACTAATAGTGAAACACGCGTGGAACACTTTTGCTTGGATTCAGACGTCATTTATAAAGACATTCAATAGTAGTTGTAATAAAACAATTCAAACCCTGCAGAACTTACAAGTCACAATTAATATAATCTGAAATACCACCTACAGTTGCAGTCGACATTCATGTATTGGTTGTAAGAGCTTAATTCCATATAATTAGACTCAAAATTCCGAATTCAATCTGCAACAATGTATTAGAAGTTTAAACATCAGATACAAATATATTATGTTCGACTCGAACAGTCGAAAATACGATTTTGACGAATGTTTGGTGCATAATATACTCTATAATTACCTGTTATACTATTGAATAGGATAATAATTTGCCAAGCATACCCCTCTCTCGCCCACCCGTTGCAAATAATAATGATTTGATTCGGGTTCCAGATTTCGGAATGTTTAAGTTCATTTAAATACCATATATTTTGCAAATCTTTACTTATGTTTTTCATGCCTACCTACTAATGAAGATGAGTAACATATGGTTGACACTCATGGTTTTAAACACGAGAATCGCCATTTTCAATATAAATTTATAAGCTGACGATTTTTTGTAAATATATCGGTGCACCTAATTCGAAATTCTGACAAGTAGGTCTATGAGTTATTAAACTTGTACAAAGGTAAAATAACTATAGTGGCAGTAAATAAAATATATTTTATATTATTATAATTATTATGAATAGAATATTATTTGTAGTCCATTATTACTTGTTATTCTCATTCGTTTTTTTTTTTTTTACATGTTATTATAATGTCGTATTATATATATATATATATATATTTTTTTTTTTGGGGGGGGGTTAAAGCTTAAGGTTTTTAATACTATAAAAACCGGGTGTTCACCCATCCAGGAACTAGTAGTAGCAGGCGTTACTTACTCTCAGTCGCAGAATGCGACTGATAGCAGCCAACGTGCCGCTCAAAACCAGCGTATTATATTATAAGTTACTATATTAATGACAACAATAATTGTTAGTTATTTAAAAAAAAACAAAATCACATTTTTAGTAGTCCCTATAAGTTACCTTATAAACTAATTATCAGTGGTTATTATTTTAATTATTAATGGTTCAGAAACTACCCAGTTAAAATTGGACGTAAAAAACGTCAAATTTTGCAAAGAAATCGTGTGCTTAACAGTTTTTAGTAAACAAAAATGTAGTTTTCATTTGAAATTTTGTATCGAGACACTTCTCAAACGGTATGATTATACGTCTGAGTAGGTATCTGAAAATATGGTCTTTAAGTATACTCAAAATTAGAATTTAAATAACGACAAAATAAGGATTGGCCAGACACCAGTGAACTGAGTTGGATTAATTTATAATAACATCAATGACGATCCATTATAAATCCATGGTGCATACTGCAGGAGCTACGGATCATTTGGCCTTTGACATTTATAAGTCATTACAACACAATGGCGACTGTTATATCTTCGATATTGCTTTTTGCCCACGACAGTAATAATAATAATAAATAATAATAATAATAATATCAAGTGAGTCCTGACACAAATCGAAATGAGCTTGATGTGAGAAAAGGAAAAATGTTTAAACACGAAATAGCTTCGATTGCAGCAACCTCTTTCGTCGGCTCGAGACAGGTATAACGTTAGTACGAAAATGTCGCTGCCCGCCTATTATTTAGAGTAATTCAAAATCAGTCATTTTATCACAAAAATATTCAAAATACAGGAAAATGTATAATACTAAAGTTTTTTTGATTTAGAAACGTCAAAAATAATTTGTATGTGTTACAATTTTTTTGTAAATACAAGTGAGATTTTAGGGGTCAACTTTAGAGACTCAAATGGAAACCTATTAACTTTTTTTGCAAGCATAATATTAGGACACTTTTTAAATATTTTAGTGCTTAAACAAAATTAATTAATGCAAAACTCTATGTTTGAGAGTTGTTAAAAGTTTTGTGCATTTCGAAAGTCAACTGCCCAAAACCCCTCTAAAATATTGTAAAAAATTATAAAAATATGTATAAATCATTTTAAATGTTTCTAAATCAAAAAAACTTTCGTATTATTCATTTGTCTCTATTTTGAATTAATAATGTGGCCGTAACATCAATTTTGAATTACTCTGTATATAATATTATTTATAATATATGTGTCGTGTCTTTAGTATTTATGGAAATTCCGGAAATGTAATGTATGACGTGCTCTCTAAAGGAATCGGTACCCCTGTCGAGCGGCGAATTCAACCCGAAAACCACCTAATAATACGACATTAAGAGTTGGTGATGAACAGTGCTATTAGTATAATATTTGGAGATGTCATGTGGACCACCACATCAGAGCGATTGAGCCGAGTCGTGGAAAAGAAATTTTCGAGAAAATTTTCACTCGCGTACCTGCTGCGAAAACGATAAATACGTCACGCGTAGAATATGATTACAGTGGCGTGTTTACAAACATTTTTTTTGGATGGAGTGTCATAATGATTAAATGATTTTATAAATCAGTAAAAAATGTATAAACTCAACTCGAATGTGTTTTTTTATAATTTTAAGAGAATCGCTGTAGAATTTAAACTCTCGAGATCATTAAAGACATTATACTGTGCATTAATCAGGCCCATCCTAGAGTGGCAAGGAACCTCTCAATGGTATATAAACAGCAAATAGAATGTATCCAGCGTACATTTCTCAGATTTGCTGGATTCAAGTTAAGTATCGTTCATCCGCCTCATGACTATGATCAAGTACACCAAAACTTGGATCTATTATCTCAGACCGATCGCCGACTTGCTCGTGACTTAATCTTCCTTCAGAACCTCTTGTGTGGTAAATCTGCTTCTCCGTGTCCTCTTCAATGCGCTAATTTTAGAGTTCCTGTGCGTCCTACCCGTGACATCGCTCTATTCGCTGTACTGTTATATGCTACGGATTATTTATTTGCTGTATGAAACAAATCATTCTTGAAACCACCTTCTCCTACATTAATTAATTAAATATTATTATTATCTTAGTTGTACATTGTATATTTGTTTATAATTTTTGAAAATTTATTAGCGAATACTGCATTGTATTTCGATCGGGTTTCCGCCAGTTGTGTTAATAAAATAAAATAATATTAATATCCCGAAGATTAGCAGCTGTTAAGATCATTAATTTCAGAAAATTGTAAACTTTTATCGATTAAAAATGCAATATCATTTGAGCTGAAATTATTAATATCAGTTTCAGCATATATCAGTAGGTATATATATATATATATATATAATTTATGTTACTTTTTCCTGTTACAATGATTTATAGTATTTATTTTAATATAATATGAACTACCAGAAGTATATTATAACTTATAAATTTAGGGTTTCAGAATTTATTTGGGACTCTAAAATAATATTATATTTTTATACACACGGTTTGCTTAAAATTATATTTATATATTATTATATTTTTATATATATGGAGTCAATGTATAATAAATTGAACATTTTTAAAACTGCTTCCTATGTTTGAAATACAGTCGAGTCGCAATAACTCGAAGTTGAAGGGGGATAAAAATAAACTTCGAGATATGTAATGAAATATAATGAAATATAAAAATTTTAAAAATGTATGATAAATATATGCACATAAATGTTATACAAAAACTAAAATAGATACAATGGTATTATATATATATGTACATATGTATTATTTATTAGATACAGTAGAAAAATAATTTGTAATTAATTTTTGGGTTTTCGTCTGTTTATTGACAAAATCTTTTAATTTGCCTATGGCTTCAAATATAGAATATAGCTTAGAAGTATCCACGCTTGCGACAGATTCAACAAATTGCCTAACTATTTGTAATGATGATATTGCTTGGTTCGCTGTAATCATATCTAAAATTCTTTTAGGCTCATAATTTTCATCATTTTTCGATTCACTATTTGGTATATTGATACCCATGTTTTTGTTATCAGTTAACAATCCACTGACTTCAACATTATCATCGATTGTAGCATACAATTGAAATGTAGTCTGTTGATTGATATTAAACTTATCTGCTACAATTTGCTAATCATATCCACCATCATCACCGTCATTGTTTTCTAAACATTTATCACCATTACACTGCTCTTCATTAAAATAGAATCCAGCTTTTTTGAAACAATTGACAATTGTATTTGGTTGTACATTACGCCACGTTTTTTCACATATGTGCATAGATTGTAATACATTTATTGAGCATTGTCTGCCTTCATCAATATCGAAAACAATTTTTCGAATAATTTCTTTGCGGTATAATGTTTTGAAATTTTGTATTATTCTCTAATCCATTGGTTGTAGTTTATATGTAGTATTTGGAGGTAAAAATTCGATTTTACACATTTTAAATTAATATTACAATGAGCTGTATGGTTATTAATAAATAATAAAACATTTCTATGATTTAGTTGAATTTTTTATCAAATTTTACAAGCCAATTTTTAAACAAATCACCAGTCATCCATGCCTTTTTGTTTGACTCATAATCTAATGGTAAACTCTTAACTTCTTTAAAACATCGTGGTTTGTTTGATTTCCCAATTATAAGTGGTTTAATTTTTTTTGGAACCTGACGTATTTGATACTAAAAATTATTATTCTTTCCTTGCTTTGTTTGCCACTTAAATAAGTTTCCCCTTTCAAAATAAAAGTGCGATCGGGTAGGCATTTAATAATAATGCTGTCTCATTCACATTAAATACATCATCGGGAGAATATTCTTTTATGACGTTTGATAACTTTCCTAACCATTCATTACATAAAGAGTCATTTACAGAAGCACATTTGCCACATATTTTACGAAAAATTATGTTATGACGATTTTTCCAATTTCCTAGCCAGCTTTGACTTGATTTTAAATTAGAATAACCAAATTGAGTTTCGAAATATTGTGCTGTTTCTTTTAGTATTGGTCCACTTATAGGTATATTTTTATCTCTACATTGAGTAAACCATTTGAATAAACATACCACTACATTCAGATATTCAGTTGGTTTCGATCTTTTATTATCACCTTTATTTTCTTCAATTTTTTTAAAAATATTCTTTAAAGATGTTGACAGCGTATTTTGTGGAATATTAAATTCTTTTGCGATGTCTTGTTTTTTCCGATTAACTTTCTCCACCAATTGTATTACATAAACTTTGTCAGCTATAGTTAAATGATTTAATTTCCCTTTTTGAGACATGTTTAAAAACATACAAAAATACGCACGAAAGAGCGATAGACACGGCAGGTAAACACATACTAACCAATACATACTTACTGTTATTGTGCATGCCATAATAATCAGTTTCTATCTACTCGTTTAATCTTTATTATATAGCACTCAAGTAGATAAAACATAATACATATTACGAAATACCCAGACACCGAGATATCACAGATATAATAATATACTTCGACTAAACTATTCATCACGATTTTATATTTGTATTAACAAGACTTATAATACATTGAATGTTATGAGAATTTCTAGGGGAATAAAAAAAAATCGAGTTGTCAAGTTTTTTTGAGTTATCGCGACTCCACTGTACAATAAACTAATAAGTATAGGTATAATACTGTTTTGTGGCTTAATATTTGTAATTCATTAATGCTATACAATTTAGTATACCGATTTAATCGACTCGTACGAACGAGAGACCATACGTCATGTCATCGTCATTCGTCGAGAATATTTCAATACACAAATAAAACAAATAGATAAACACGAAAGACAGTGTATATAATTATTAAAAATAATAGTATTAATAGTAAAAATGTAACGGTGAACGGTCTCAAAAATTAGTTGTAGATCATCTATTCACTGCGAATACTGCAATAGCCCAAATTTCGACTTACAATATCAAAAACACAAATATCATCATACATTGGTTTTATTAAAAGTTCATATAAACAAGTTGTGGATAAAAATTATTTAATTAAATTGAACAAATACTTCAATTAAATGCTAAAATATTTTTTTCTCCATTTTAAATTACAAAATTAATCAACCGCAATGATTATATTATTGAATTTTTAAAGTTTGAGGTTTTAAAACATTCTCTGGAGGGAAACCCCAACAATACCCTCCCCCCCCCTCTAATCACATAAATTCACCAATGGTAATAATAATATTATGTTATTATTAAATTATGTCAGCGCGAACACTATTTTTGTTTAAAATAGTAATATTCATAGAATTAGCGGTTGTACAGAGTGGTTCATCGAGCAACTTCTTTCCAATTTTTTCCCTTTAACAACGAGTGTATACAGGTTCGAATTTCAAGCACTGTTTTATATAATACACTTTGACACGGTTTTATCAGACTGTTTTATGTTATTTAATTATTGCTGAACTTTTTTTTCAAATGAGAATCACGCTTATTTAGGTACCTACTGTAAATGCAGACAAGACGTAGTTTATGGAGTACATCAACTTATTATAATATAATTTTTGCACTTAGGATAATAGTCAATCGTTATACTTTTAAGTATACCCTACGGGGACTTCATTTATTTGAAAATTCTAAATGGGTAGGTAATTAATATTAACATTATACTTAAATTTGATGTTTATAAAAATATAATGAATAAAATGATAACTGGATTGAATAATAAATCTATTGAATATTTTATATATGATCAAAAACCATTATCAACAAAAGAACTATTTTAGAGCGTCACACACTTTAATTACTCGGAATTTATTGAGAGTTTGAATTATTTAAATTCAGTTGCATAAAAATATTTATAAAAAACGAGTGCTTAACGATTTTCATTAAAACAATGTTTTTCTCATTTTATAAAATAAAAAATTAAACTGTGTTGTCACAGGACACTCCTTAACCCCTCCATGCACAAAATTATGGTTTTATAGAAAAAAAGAAACTGTAACTATGTTAAATTGCCTGAAAATAACGAAAAAAAATCCTAAATCAACCCTTCAACCATTTTTGAGGGTTAAAACAATCGGTATCAAATGGTACTTTGTACCGAGATGAACCACAAAAAAAAATGGCCAAAGTTTATGAATACATGTGTATAATAACCATCTAAATTACCTTATTCAGACACTATAAATATAACAACAAAATACAAATATAACATTCAAAGTTAACAAAATTGATAAAATGACAAAATATTTTATATAAAATACATAAAAGTAAATATTTAATTTATATCATATTATGATACTATGGTATCATGAGTCAAAGTATCTAAAAATATGGTCTGTAAGTGCACAGGTACAAATTTCATAACTTAAATTAATCATAATTCATATAAATGCATCATGAGAGGTAATAATTCGGGTGAACATATTCGACGAATCGTCATGTATACATTGTAAAAAAGATATGTAACAAAATTATGTAAATACACTTAAATTCATTTTTTATCCACCAATGTGGAGAAGAAGTTTTGCAAAAAAATTAATAATAGATAGAATGATGTACTCTATAGCACAGTGGTTTTCAAACTGGGTGCAATCTTTAGGTGTGCCGCAATGTTTTAAAAGTTTTTTTTTCCAGTGGAGAATAATAACATGCACCCACATATCCATACATAGCTATGTCCGTCAATTAGACAAGACTTTGAATTAAAAATATTTGTAACACCCATCAAGTACATATTTCTCATTAAACGTACCTACTTAATAAGTTATTTAGTAATAAAATATAATCATAAGTAAATTAAATAATAAAATTATAACTAATAAAAAATACAATATTTTATATTTAATTTTGTGTTTATTTAATTTGGTTTAATAAAACTATTAAATAATGAAGAAAAAAAGGTCTTAAAAGTGTCCATCACGGGTAGGATATGTGCTGTGATTAAAAAAAATTTGAAAACCACTGTTATAGACAATAACAATACTAACCATTCCTACCCAGACCACATCAATTTTTGTTTGTAATTAATAATATTATGTTATTATACTATACAATTAATATGTTATATTTCATATATATATATATATATATATATATATATATATATATATATATGTATTACAATAACTGAATGGCGTAAATTCATATTATTTATATGAAAAATGTATAAAAAAAATGCATCGATATTAATAATATGTTAATTAGTATGATTATAATGTTATGATAATAATATATTAATATATTTAAGACCACAGAATATTTACGTGGTTCGTATTTCGAAAATATTGTACATCACTACAGAAAATTTGAAGATAAAATTATATTTTGCATGCCTCGAAGGTATTTTATTTTATTAAAAATTTTTCAAACTTTATATAATTTTAATTTAATTTTATTTGTTTATTAATTTCATACAAACGGGCTCAAGGTTCTATTGCAATTATTCAAACATCAATGTGCAACAACATTAATAACATTATTTTATAATTTAATTCTGTATTGGCACAAATACAAAAAAAAAAAAGGAAAAAAAAGAAAAACTAAATTAAAAAATTACTGAAAATTTTATTGTGCTAGTTACCATTAATGAGTTAGTAGGGGAGTTCAATAAATCATTTTTATTAAAGAAATTTGGGTAGTTTACTACGACGCAACAACAACTGTAAATAGTATTGTGTAGTAAAATATTTTTTTTTTTTTGCTATGCAAACTTTCCACGTCATCTATGACCACTAAACGCAATATAATATTACAAATATAGCTAATGAATTACATAAATACTCATAACGATAATAACAAAATTGTATTTTTAGAAATTTATCGTTATCGTCACGTATTTAAGGTGGTATTAGCTTACTCTTAAAAACGAATTTAGGTGGACCCGATTCTCTCTTATATGATGTTTCATAATTGGTGTAAACGTTTGGCGTTCTCGTTTATATAAATATTTTATAACCGAATTTACTACACAACCTATGATAATATTATCATATTATAAAGTGTATATTAAAAGGGTTTATCCGTTTTTACCGATCGTTAGTAGTATTATATTCTTACGTTTTCACAAAGACATACAGACTCAAGTCCATTATCAATATTCGATTGTACATAATATCAAAAAACAACATAAACGTCGTTGTCGAGTTGAAGTCTTAGCGAATATCAGCTATAATATAGCCGAATATTGTTTGCCATTGAATGAAAAAGGTAGCCCAGATGTACAAAATCTATAGTTTTTTTTTTAGTTTGAGAATCGTGTGTGAAAAAAGAGGAAAATTCATAAGGCGATAAGAGTGGTTATTTCGAAAACGGATGTGACTCGCGCGGGCCTGTCCTATGTATGAAATTCGAAAAAATGCTCATTGATACGAATATTGTAGAAAATACATAATATATTATACTACGTAAGGACTATATTATATTTGCAGACCATTTGCATATGAATGTAAATAATATCGTAGACTTTTTTCCTACGTTTAAGAATACGAAATATTAAAATGTAGATAAAAGTGGAAATTCTACTATTTTAAACGTTAAACGATCATTAATAACGACGAGCTTCCCAGGAATTTGTTTAATTATATTATACAGTATAAACATTATGATAAACTTTTCATTAATAATTATACATTACATTTTTTTTTTCTTTTTGTGATTCTGCTTTGGAATATTATGAAATTCAAATTAACGAGACGTCCTTAAATAAATAAAAGAAAGAAACTACCTAATGAAAAAAAATCGTCGCGTAAAAAAAAATACGCGACAGAGAGCAGCTTATGTAAGTCATGCGGACTGTGTAAAAACTTTTTATTTTTCGTAAAACACGAAACCTCACCAAGATAACGAAACATTATCCGTTCGCTGTTAAATGAGAATCACTCTGCGTATATTTATATAATATACAGGTGATTTGAAATGTATGTTACGGTCACTTTATTCGATCAAAATCGAGAAAAATGTACGATACAAGAGTTTTTTTTTTTAATTTAGAAATATCTAAAATGACTCGTACAAATATTTATAATTATTTACAATATTTTAGGGGCAGATCTGGAGGTCGAATTTAGAAATTTATAATAATTTTAAACGTCTCTCAAGCATAGCGTTTTTCATTAATTAATATTGTTCAAGTACTAAAATGTATTGAACAAATGTCTCCATATTATTTTTGCAAAAAAAGTTTAGGTTCCCATTTAAGTTTATAAAGTCGACCCCCCAAAACTTCCCCTTCCCTTGATTTATTGTACACAATTATAAAACGCACAATTCGTTTTAGATGTTTTTGAATAAAAAAAACTTTCGTACTAACATTTTTCTATATTTTGAATATTTGCGTAATAAAATGGCTGTAACATCAATTTTGAAACATTCTGTATAATATGAATTCCTCGACCTCGGTATAGTCTATTCCTTACACAAACATTGACGTAGTGCAAATAATATATGAAACAATAAATTATGAGTCGTTGATATTAAAGCGTATATTACATGTTTCCGCCTTATTCGCTAATTATTTACTACTTGGTACACGACATTTAAAATTAATTGCTCTATTCAAAGTGTACTCGCCGGTTTGATATTTCATTTTGCACATTCGCTTTTGAGTCTTTTCCAATTGCGTTCGCGGTGCCTTCAGAAATCAACAAGATTGCGTTTTGTCAAATCGTATTTTCGTGTTCTTTGCGATAATTTAAAAAATAATGATAGCAAAATTACATCATAACAGATTTAAATTTGAGTCTCCGGTGCATATGCATATTCGATACATAAATATTATTTGCCTATATATTATATTATTTATACATATAATATGTTAACACTAAATTACAATTGCGTAATAACTTTCTTTTTTTTTTCGATCCGGCCGTTTAAAATCATATCTTATTTACATAACGGGTACGAATTTATTTTTATGGCACGATTCCACTGTCTGTTTAATGAAATCGTTTTTAGTAATTTACAAACTACGAATGAATAAAATGCATACAGGTAAATCTACCTTCAAGTATATATTATACAAGACGATACACCAAGCATGCCCATCACTCCTATTTTTCATTTAATCAAATTCTGGTTTTTAGAATAATGTTTAAATATACTTAAAGACTTTAAAATATAAAATTTTTGAGATTCTTTGTACTATGACTCGAGGATTGTCCTGTATACCGTCACGATACCGACATCTGTTTTTTTTTCAAATAATATCACTTCTTTTTAGTATAAATTATTTGATTGATCTTTTTTTATCCTCAGTATAAGCAATTCAATAACACATAAACTACACATAAGAATTTCGATTTTCGTACAGCAATATTTTCATAAAAATAATCCACTAAATAATTTACAGTAGAAAAATTAGGTTCTTATTAGAAAAACAAAATTTTGTACCTTTTCAGGGACTCCTTATTTTTTCCTTTTTTTTAAATCGGCAATACGCTCGGCATCTGGAAGTGCCGTGAAACAATATTTCGGATGCCAAGCCCACCATCGTTTATTGAAAATAATTACAAAAGCGACATTAAGGCGTCAGAGGGACAATCCCCCTCTGACTAACCTTTCACAATATATTTACAAAATTTATCAATAAACAATGAATGCAATAAAATTGCGCAACAATTAGTTGCAGGCACTTATATAGTGCCAGGCCTCACAGCCGCCTTCACCTTCGCCTTCGTCTCAGTGGAACAACACCCTGCCGGAACTGCGTGCTTCGTTCGGCTTCTTCTTTGGCGGTCATCACAGCTCTCGTGAAGAGGGCCACCGCCTCCCAGTTTGCCGGACTGGTCAACATCCGAGGAACCAGATCGCCCATGCGTGTCATCCTTGCGCAGGGGCCATGCTAATCTTTTCTGTATCGTTCCAATTTTAGTATATATATTGCCGAAGCAAGTACAGAGGACTCCTTGAGTTGTAAAAAAATCTCAGCGATTCGAATCTCTTAGTGTTCAGTCTTTAAAACCAAATTTTGAATCATTTCATTATTGAACAAAAAAAAGAAGGGATTAGTGTATTTGGCTAAACACCTTATCTAATAAAATCCGATAGAATTGACTATAGTCTTACATAATATTACAATATAGTCATAAAATTATGTATATTTTTTAACCGTTTTTAACCATTTTTATTATATTTTAAGATTTCGTACATATTTGGTAAACAAGTGTCGTATATTTTGTAAATCTTGTAGGTATTTTATATCATCTAAAGGATTCCATCAGACCTCTTTGTACGTATGCTGTTGAACCAACTTATTTTGAAGAACAATTTAGACATTTTGGAAGATTACAATGTGGACAGTTTTGGCGTTCTATAGACGTGTTGTTATAATATACATACATTTGTGTCCATAATATTATATACTTATATATATATAAATACTTTGTTATACATTCAAAATAGTTGATAAAAAAATAAAGAAAAGGTCGGTTTTCCAATTTTTTTTTTTTTATCACTATGTTTGTTGAGATTTTTTGCTTTATAAAAATTACATCGAAATTGTTTTCATCTCCTAGTCCGGTGTAGTAAATTTCACTCATTATTTTCTTTTGTAACAACTTGACAATTACAACAAATCATGTAAAATTATTTCCAATATCTTTAATACGGCTCGTGTTCCAGTAAAACCTTATTATGTAGACCAAGGAATAACGCTGGTTTATATAATAACTTTAGTTATTATTATTATTATTATTAATATATTTTTTTTATTTATGTTTATTCGATTCATAAAATACAAACACATCCAAACAATATTATTGCCGTAATTATGGTTTTCGTAATCGATATTACGATTTACGATAAAATACGAATAAGTTAATTTTTTTTTTTTATAAAGCACGTAAAATGATTTTAAATGAAATATAAATACACTCTAGTCGTTCCATGTAATATCCAGTGAAATTTTCATAGGGTGTAACAACATATTATTATCGGGACTACGCTCGATCGGTTTGCGAATTAAAAAAAGCGTACTCCACTTATTGATATTGGTATTAATCGTTTGTTTTGATTTTGTTTTATTCTATAGTATAGTTTTCTAGAATTTTCGATAATATTATATTGATAATAATTTTTACAGTCGACGCAGTTCATCAAAAAAATAATAATAGTTCTCCCTGATTTAACCACGAGACAATTTTATTATAAAATAAATACGGACAGACACATTTGACGGTTTAAAATAAAATCAAAAAAAAAAAAAATGTACGAAACGGTATCATCAAACGTACAAACAGAAGTGGGTTTTAAGATATAAAATGTTATACTTTTCGTTTTCCGCAATGAACGCCACTCGTGTTGCTGCCGTATGATCATGTCAGTTAATATTTTTTGGCTAAAATACTTAGGCGTACACGTCTTACAGAATAAGACGTGTTAATAAGTAGTTTTATAAGTCTACACTCGACTTTTTTTCTATTTTCCGTACCAACATTTGGGAAATTTGTTAAAATAAAATTATAACATGGCGCTCCGGATAGGCAATTGTGATACACCACTGTCGTGGTAGTTATTTTACCAGAAATCTCTTTAGTAGGTTAAAAAAAACAGCATGTCTTAATATGTCTACAACGACTGAATGCAGGTAAAAGCTTAGAATGATTATAAACATTTAAGTCTGTCATAATAATATAGTAAAATATTTTAATCGGCCAAAATTCGTCTACGTAGTTTACCACTAGAGCTGAGATTTTTATATTATGAAATTTTTTCTGATCTTCTAAAATATGTTTTCGGTGATAATTTTTAATGTTTTTTTTTAACTTTTCATTTTTTTTTTTACGAATTTATATTATTAAACATTATTTACAAATTGTAATTTTCATAAAATATGATCTTCGAAACCAAAACGTATAACTGTAGTGAACGTTAATTACTATTGTTACGATACAAAATAGTACAATATCGGTAAATGTGGGTAAGTATAGAAAGTTTGCCATAGAGTGGCAAATGTTTATTAGAGATGCAACACTCATCGACCACCGTCATAATATCAACCAATAATTATTGAAAACGCGTTTATAATATTTCTATTTTGGTTTTTCACTACATGGCCGATCAGCTAATGTTAATTATTTATGAAATTATGATTTTTGATTAAGCAGTCAAAATACATCTTAACCAATCATTTATATATTTTCAAAAATGTGTCAATAGTACTATATTAAACACTATATCATTAAAATGTAAATATTAATTTTTAAACTGTGTAATTATTTTCCTCTAACTCGTGTGTATAATAATATAATGCAAATTTATGTGTGTACTAGATGACGTGTGCTATATTAATTTTCTTGTTAACTATACATCTTAATTTTAAATTTTCTTGTACAAATGTATGTATTTTAAATTTTTATTATGTAGCGTACATTTTTTAACATACTATAAATGTTAAACTCCACATTCCCATTACAAGCTCATACTTATAGAGGAATGTGCAGACATGAATACATTTAAAAACAATTTCGTAAATAAATTGTTCACGTTAAGTTGTTACAAATATATTGTAGTTATGTTGATTATTGTTTAAAATAAAAAAATTATTTTGAAAAAAAACAGTTTTTTGATTTTCTAGCTTTAAAATATAAATTGTAAATATTTTTTTATTGTTGATATTTTAAAAACGTTTTTGAATTTTCTTAAGGCATTAAATATCCAGGACCCGGTAATTACTATATAATATAATATAAACGACGAGTTCCGAATGTTCACGACCGCAAATATACCAAATAAAAATTAATAATTCTGAACCACGTTTCACTGCCGGTCGTTCGCGAAAGACCTCTCTCAGGTGCGAACGTTTCCCAACGTAGGGGGGGGGGGCAGTAATGGTCGCAAATACTTACACGGAGCTCTCTATTTTTATTATTTTTTTTCGTATTTCATAGTAGCGTTTTCTGACACGCTATAGAAGAATGAGAAAAAATAATACTCAACCGTGGCGGATTCGTTCAAAAGCCGAGTATAGAAAAAAAATATGCGAGTGCTTGCAATTTTCGTAGCCAGTATAACAATATCATATACCGTGTTATATAATGGTCCCGACAGCGACCGCGACTGCTATAAATTTGCAGCTCGTGAAATGCAAACATCAGCCGCAGCCGAATGCAGCGGGTATATATATATATATATATATTTTTTTTTTTTTTTGTATAAATATATAAGACGTAGTTTGGTGATGGCGTGTTGTGTCCCCAGAAATACGAACGCACTGCAGCCGTACGTAGTTTCCGGTCGGGTTGTCTTAGAGACTTTTCTGCGCACCTCTCTCTTTCTCTCTCTCTCTCTCTCTCTCTTTGCCCGTCCATTGGTTTTGACTTTTATTTTTGGGGGAATCACCCGCAACGTCTCTTTCATAATATAATGGCATCCTGCGTTAGGCGGAAAAATGTTTTTTTTTTTTGGTAAACGCACCTTTTACACGGACCAAACGTTTTAACTTTGTAGTTTTTCAGTGCTGAGCTGTTAGGTTTTGTTCGGCCATGGCACGACAAAACGCCATTACTTTTTCATCGACATTTATAATAATTTTGTTCTAATATTTTAAATCTCTGAAACATGACGGTATTAAAATAATTATTTCTTCTGAGATTTTCGGTGAAAGATTTGAAGTGCGTGCGTGTATACATTATGTGTATAATATCTATTTTATAAGATGTATTTTGGCGATGACGTTTTGTATCCCCAGAAACACGAATGCACCGAAGTCCTATGATGTAGTTTCCGGTCGAGTTGTCAAAATGTTAGAAAAACGTCTTAAAGACTTTTGTACGCGTCTCTCTCTCTCTCTGCCTGCATGCCAGTTTGATTTTTATTTCTGCGGAAATCGCATCAAACGTCCTTCTCATAATATAATAGCATACTGCGTTAGGCGAAAAATATTATTTTTTTTCAGACGTACCTTTTCCACAGACCAAACGTTTTAACGCTGTGGTTTTCCGGCACTGAGTTGTTCTCATGCCGTTCCGTTTTGTTCGGTCGAGACACGTCAAGACGCCATTAATCTCTAAACAATTAATTACCTTTTAATATTTCGAATCTCCGAAACATAACGGTCTTTGAAATTCTTATTACGTCTTGGGTAAATACTGATTCCGCGAAATTGACGCTACAAAGCATCAAAGCTAATATAAACTAAGTTTTTTTCCTTTTTAAGAAAAAAAAAAGTAATTCACTGGTTTGATATTTATATTATATATATTTTGTTTATAACATTTAAATTTGATTTAAACTTAAAACACGGTATTTGAAAGTGTTTTTTATAGTTTATTACTAATTACCGGAAAAATTAAGAAAAATCAAATTAAGTTTAATAACATTTTTATTTTTTTTTTTTTTTTTGGGGGGGGGGGGTTTATACAGCATTTTTTTTTCTGTAAGTTTGATCTTTTTAATATGAAAACTCGGTTTAACGACTAGCAAAAAAAAAAAAAAATCCACAAATTTATTTACCAACATATTATACTAAATCGCGAATTAAATATAAAATTCAAGCTAAGCACAGGACCTCCAACGCAGTGAGTGTGAGGCACATTTTTAGAGACACAAATGTCATAGTACGCATGTGTCAAATGATAAAACTTATAGGCACAAACTGTTCATTAACAAAAAACGCGTAATAATTTAAAATTAATACGCCATCTTGTAAACAATATAATATTCCACATCTGAAACTGAGACAATTGAAATTTTCACGATTTTTTTGTTATCATATCGTTGATACTGAAAAAAATGATACTAGAAAGATGTTTTCTGATCGCGACTTTAGTCATACATTGTGATATATGCGCATAGGCGTGCGTACTGGTATGGCTGATTGGGCTATAGTCTCAACTGGACATTCTTTTTACGGGGATGGCGTATCCAGTGGGGTTGAGGGGATGAAGCCCATCCTAATTTTTTTTAAAGTATTAACTATAATGACTAAACTCATTATCATATTAAAACCAATGAACCGAGAAAGATTCCATGCTTTTTTGCGATAAAATGTCTATAATTTCTTCGAAGTGTGACCGGTGCGGAAGGGTGGTGCAGGTCACTGCAGGCCAGATAAAATTTAGCCATACCTGAATCAAAAGTCTACACACGCCTGTGGATATAAAATTTCACGTACGATCATATCGTTGGACTCAAATAATATATTATATGACGCATAACTGTATAAGTTTGAACAGTAGTTTCGACTACTCTCTCCGCCATGGAACAAATAATAGATACTAATATACATATATATATATACACATAATTATAATATAAAATAATATACAAGAAGTTCGGTCGACGCGTTAAATAACGCAAAATGTACTCCTACGATGTTTTTTTTTTTTTTGCGAAACGTCATGTACTCGTTCAATTATTTTTTTATGAATTCGAGTGATCCCAGTAAAAGTTATATCCCGTGAAGTGATAATTATAATTATCACAATGAAAAACAATCTAGTTAAAATTGGTAAAATTTACTGCACAATTCTAAATAAGTGTCCTGCAGCAAATACTAGTGTGCCAACATTTTTACAATTAATTTCCACAGCTTATTTCTCGTACACGACGACCGGGCCAAATACACGTAGTAAACTGCCAAAATATAAAAAAAAATTATAATCTTCAAACCGAAACTATAAACTGTTGGCCAACACGATATATATTTCTTTACTACGCTATCCACCTCGTATAGTAAACAGCGTAATTCGTCAAGTAGCTCACCCTCTTTTCTTCCCTCAAAGTATCATAAGCGCCATATTTTTTAAATAATTAGATTTGAATGCAATTTAAAGTGTTCTCTTACGAGGCAAACTTCTCTTTTTTAAATAAAAACCACCATATTGTTTTATTCTAAATTTTTGAGAAGATTTTTTTTATTTTATTGGTGTATATAAATCGAAATATAAACGAGTAAATTCTGAATAATTATTAAACTTTATGTATTATGAAGTTAAAACGGTCCATTTTAGTGTTATGTTTCAAGAAATGTGAGCTTTATTGTTTGAAAATTATAGTAACTACAAATAATATATTATTGGCATTTTGTACGACATACTTATATGTTATGAGAAATATACATATTGAAACCGTAGGGTTTAATACAGAAAAAAAAAATACTCTGACAAAATAATTTTTACGAAATTTATAAAATCTAATTAATTGTATTGAAGCTCTAGAAGGTACGGAACCGTTTCAGTGAAGCGTTACGAACTTATATTTTAATTATGTTCGGATTTTATGAAGTTCCTTTAGATATTGCAGACTTACAAAGTCCTTTCCGCCGTGGCCAATAAAATATCGGATCGCTTTGTGCCTTCGACTGCTTTTATTCGAATCGATTACTTATAATAACACACTTCATATCGTAATAAGCGTATTATATTATAACGTATACTCATTTATTCGACTTATATTATATAATTTAATATGCGCTTTTTACAGGTGTATACACACGCGACGAGCGCGTAATATATTATTGAAACGTCGAAAAAAAATGATTTGTTACCCTGACCTGGGTACCGAGAAAGTAGGTTTGATTTATCGAATCGCATAGTATCGGCCGCAATATTGTAGACAAAGACGAAACACGCGCGCGTAGTACGCGGATTTCGCGAGTGCAAACTCGCTTAATATTTAAAACGTAGGAGGGCTCGCTGGTCCGAAGTCGTTTTCGTACGAGTTATAAAACATTCAATTCCGACTAAATATTATAGACGTCTAGATGCGTCCCGTCGAGGGCGATATATAATAATATGTACCCAACGAGGACGGAAGCAAACGTGAGTGGAACACAAGACGTCTCGTGTGCTGTGTACACTAATATACTAGCGGTAATCGATTTAAATTATGTACGCGTAAGCCGAGCAGCTAGAGCAGCTCGATACCGGGCGCATGTCGTTATAGTCGGTCGTCGCAGCAGTAATATTGAACCACTAACTTGAGAAACCGCGTGGATTACAAAATATCAATAAACGACATAATGCGTTAAATGTGTTCTCTGCGAATAAATGCATCACGTGCGAACATTCAAAATATATATATATATATTAAATTTTAAGATAATGTCACCACTGTAAATAATATGCCCAACCATATATCACTCGGTAAAGCGTAAAAACGGTTTTTTTTTTTTTTTATTGTTTTCTTCGAATTACCTTTTATTGATTACTTACGTTGTGTCTCAAATCGGTGGTTTAATTATTATAGATCGCATGATAATATGCGTTCGAAATGTCTCTCTGGTGGTTTTACACGGGGGGGGGGGCGATAGGTGGATCGTCCCCCTTGATCTTTCTATAATTTAATTATGATATATTAATTGGGATACACAATATTGCTATCATGTTATCTGCCTTCTTCAATTGATTATTGCACATGTTGATTTGCATAATATTTAGAGTAAAAACATAGTCAAGATTAAGAATGGAAAACAAACGACTTAGGTACTTAATGTTACTGCATATTGAGAATAGAGATAATGGAATAAATGCAGATGATATTATGAAAAAGTTTGTAAAAAAAATGAAAGAGTGTTTATTTTTTAAAAAAAAAACTTGTATCATTTGTATAAATAACAGACATGTACAATATTTTGTTATAAACTGAAAATTGTGTTTATATTTTTTATTAAATATTATTGTTACTTTTAAATATATCTATATTATTGAATACACATTACACTGGTAGTGTTTTAATGTTTTTACTACTAAAGTAGTTATCGAAGAGAAAATGTTCAAAAATTCTGGCACAAATTATGTTAAAGAATACTAATAGAAGAAAAGATATTACAAAATATATCTTGCTCGCAAACACATTCCAATTTTATATTTTTCAATTAAAAAAAAAATTCACCTCCCCTTCACCATCATATGATAACTTCCGTACGATCCTTGGTAAATGGAAAGTACAATAATATGTGAGGGGAATACATTTTTCGTCTCCCCCCCCCCCTTTGAAAGTTGTCAAGGATCTCCACTGCAGTGAAAGACTATATACAATTTTATGGCAATAACAATAATAATAAACTACGAGCACGCGTCATTAATAATAATTATACATTTTGACGTAAAACCGTTTAAGTTTGGATGAAATATTCAACGTGGACGGCACGGGAAAAATACGCGTTAAATATTATCATCGCCGGCGCATTTCTGAACAGGGTGTTTCCGGGTTCTCCGTACAATATTCGAGAACGATGGACGTTTGGAATCATAAATCTATTTAGCGTTTGAGCAATGCGCGGTTTTTGAATGTCGGTCGTACAATTACTTTATTATACACCACGGTATAGCTCTGTAATGATAACGCTATGATATTATTTCACAAGTCATCTGTGAACCGTAATTTTGATGAAAAATAGATTCCCCGAGTGTCTCTTAGGCGGCCATAAATGTTTCAACCGCCGTGTGACATACCAAATTTTAAGTTTCGGGGGACGATAAACCTATGACCGAGTGTTTATCAAACGGTATATGTTTAAAACCGAATGAGACAGATGTATCGTAATATAGTTCCATTAAAAATCATATTATAAACGCAAAATAGGTTTTTACGTCGAGCGAGTGAAATCGTTTTCAAAGAAATTTTTGCGGAAAACAGACTTAAGCACGACTTTACAATGATGTGTGCACACTGTAAGTAAACGATTTATTATTATAAGCGCGTTCGATAGAATTATATGAAACTATATTTCATAGTAAACAATCGTTATTTACTCAGCGATGGTAGATTTTCTAGTCGGCGTTGGCCTAATCATTTTTCAAGAAAATTGATGGAGGAATCCTCGTCAAAAGTAATATCCTACATTTTTCATAGTAGATTTTTTTTTAATTTCTAAATCATTAAAAAAACAAAATACCCAAAGTCCGACAACGGATGGAATGTCGTTCACTCAGCTCGGATAATAATATAATGATTAGCTGATCCGGATAAAGATAGTACGGCCTTCAGGACTTTGGCAATTATGCGTATTATAACATACAATATACCGGTAGTGGCCAAGTCATAATTTTTAGGTGTAAAAAATCATAATTTTATCCACTCACCTTCTATAAAACTTAAAACCAAATGGGTTTTTTCTTTTGTTTTATTAATTGTTAAATTAAATGTACGAAGGTGTAGGTATAGTCAAAGATAGAAGTGGTTTAAGCTAAAATAAAATGACCGAATTTAAACAAAATTCGCCAAAAAGTGACATATTTAACCCTGCATCAGTCGCGTTGTTTAATATCACACAAGTAGTCGCGCGTCTACATTTGTAGAACAATTACAATTGTTGTCATTAATAATTTGTTATTACAAAATAAATAAATGATTTGACCAAATTATTCAATAATCATATTAAATGTATATTTTTAATCAAATTGTTGTACAATATTAATTAATTTAATATACAT